>VOQZ01000780.1:0-22067 GCA_008079305.1 Phytophthora palmivora | reverse complement strand
AGTATGAAGTGGAGAAGATTTTGGATATCGTTGGGGTAAACGTACCAGAACGTCCAAACGTCTCCGTGAATATCTCGTTAAATGGAAAGGTTACGATGAAGCTGAGTGGCTACCGTTATCGAAGTTGAATTGTGGCGCATTACTTTACGAGTTTAACCAGAGTGCACGAGCACGAGCTCGTTTCCAGGCAATGCAAGCTGGAGACGATCACCCCAGAGTCTAAACAACTCTGAAAACGCATCTGGAAGTCCGATATCTGAGAGATTACAGAGACTGACTTTCAGAGAATGAGAGTATGAATGCATGCTCTTCAGATATTTTATTTCTGAGATTCGGTGTGTTCAGACGTGTGATCGACTATGTTATTGCTTGTATGAAAACGACGATGTGTGTGTGGAAAAAAGGAATTTGTGGAGATTACGTGCTGATGAATACGAGATTATGAACGATTGAAAGTTGAAGGAGGAGAGGTGAATCAATGGTTGAGTGGAAGATATTAGAAGATGAAAATTAAATGACTCCACTGAGGCCGAGGTTTACGTCACAAATGCAGACAGCTAAGTGGCCTATCAGTATGAAGTCTTCCTACGAAATTTTTGGCTGAGGCTGGGGATTTCAGTAGCTGAGGGAGACGGGGTTCTCAGAGCGCTCAGCCGGCGTCAAGATATCTTCTTGATATCGTCAGGAACATATTGGAGCCATTCTTCGTCCACGTTCACTGTGGCCCATTGCATGCGAGCAGGCTCAATGGCATCCAAGTCCCAAGTTGTGTCTCCAGACTCAGACACTTGGGACCACAAGTTCGGCGACTCTGGGGTCTTGCCAGATCCAGGGACACGCCTTGTCAGGAACACCAGATGCCAGGCTCAGAGAGCAACGACTTGGGAAATCCTTGTTCGCCAAGGCTTTCCGGATGAGGGCGTTGTGTTGACGAATCAAAGCAGCTCGACGAATGGCCCGATACTTGTGCAATTCCACAGACTTGTCATCAGCCTCGACATCCATAGTGACCCAGTGAGTCCGTTCCCAGAAAGCCTGAGCGTGCTTCTTCATGCTGCGCACAATCTCTTCTACGTCAGCCAGTACCATGGGTTCCAGCTCGTCACGTTTGTGGAAGTAGAACTCAGAAAACCGGTTGTTAAACATGATTTCCCACGGAGCACGTTTCTTGCGGATCACAGCACAGTAGCGTTCTGAGTCCCAACGTCCCTTGAGGATGGAGCACGAGTGTTTATGGACCTCATAATCCGGAAAACCCAACGTTTGGACTGTCGAAGTCTTGGTAGAACTCACGCGTTGTACTCTGATACCATAGTACAACCAGGAGGAGTCATCACGATTTGGTGTCTCCACCACCTGGAGCTCCCTAACCGACAGCGACTTGTAGGGCTTGGACACCAGACCTCGTGATTTTCCAGAAAAAGAGAAGAAACTTCGATCCACTTCCGCTGGTGGATTTCGGATGGGACTTGGGACTGGTGTGGGCAACCACAGACGCACGGCTTCTCTTAGACTTCTGGGTGGGAACGATTGGTCCATCGTCAGAGTCGGAGTCGTCTTCAGATTCACGAGGACGCTTGGAGCCAGAACGTGAATGGTCATCAGACTGCTTCTTTTTAGACTTCCTGCTCCCAGACTTCTTGACTCCTGACTTGTCATTTCCAGACTTTTTGCTCTTGGACGTGTCACTCCCAGAATTGTCGTCATCGTCCTCAGAGTCGACGACACCACTATCTTTGTAGTCAGGATCCTCTTTGGGGTTGTCGACTGAAGATTCGACGTCGCTCTCAGGATAATTGACGTGACCATCCAGATCACCCCAAGCAGCGGGTTTGGTACCAGCCGAGATATGACGATCCACCACTTCGTCAGCCATCTGATAGTATACTTCCGGGACGTATTTGGTTCAAGGGGTGGAATCCAAGTGACGCGAGAAAATCACACTCACCAACATCTGGACAAGAACCGGACTACTGAAGAGACTATGAGCCTCTTTGTCCGACGCCAACCATTCCATGGCCTTGTCATAAGCGACGCCAGACAACAAAGCTTGACGAAGGTCAGGACGAACTTCTTTCCAGACCACATCTCCAGGAAGTTTCTTGTATACTTCAGACTTGGCCACCGTGGTACTTGCATTCGCCGAAAGTACGGAGTCTTCAACAGGCTGGTGTCCAGAGGGACGACGCTTGAGATTCTTGAAGTCTGACGTGAGCGGCCACTTAGGTGGTAACGTCTGAACCGGAGACTTCGAGGAGTACACGAGATACCTGGGACTCTTGGACTGTGAGTCAGGAACACCAGTATCCGAACGAGTGAGATCCAGAACTCTGGTATTTTTTTCAGCCTCCTTGGCTGTTCGACGAGCTCGCTCTTCGGAAAGACGTTCCTTGAATTCAGGAACAGGCTTCTTTCGCTCGTCCAGAGCTGTCACGTTGATGATAGTTGTCCAATGATCTGGAACAATAGTGTCCTCCTGATATGACACCAAGAGATCGTGTAGGCGATTCCAATTGCCCGAGATCTCAGAGTTCTCTTGCAAGAACTCCGAAAAACCCCATGGATCCGTCGGTTTGACGTCGGGACGAGACTTCAGAATAGAGACTTGGGCTTGGAGATCGGCAATCTGGGATTTCAGAGCTGCCTTGTCCGCCTTCAGAGCTTCCACTTGGTCTTGATAATGGGCCTTGAGGTCCCGAATCTCTGAAGACATACGCTCCTCCACGACACTAGCGTCCTGCTGAGCGACCTGAAGTTCGTGCTTCCAGTATTGACAGTTCAGCACCCATTCGCGCTTGATCTCTTCACACTCCGACCGAGCCGCCGCAGCATCTATCAGGGCAACACCGTTCTGAGAGCCGACGCGCTCCCGAAGACGTCGATGGGCTGCAGTCATCAGTTTCAAGTAGCCAGCCGTCCGAAAGACCCTTTCAGCAAGCCGGGTATGAGGAACATGAGATAGCAGAGACGCCAACTCGCGGCGAACTTCCACTGACGAAGCCAGAGCATCCAGAGTAGGCACATGTGGAGTCTGGGCGCGAGGTGTTATGGTCTCATGGGGATCGAAGCTTGGGATCACGCGCTCCAACTCCTGAAGGTCTTCGTCAGTAAGTGTCTCGTACCCTACGAGCACACAAGGACCGCCATATGCATTCGCAATGCGACGACCTCTCTGGAAGTCCTCAGCTCGCGCTGGTACACTTATCAGAAAGGCACGTCCCTCAGGCTCAATGTTAGGCGCGATGTAATTCTGAGGGGCCTCAGAATCTCCCAGTGTAACGACTGGAGCGCTTTCGCTCGGTATCAGACCTTGACGGAAGAGTTGGTCGACTTCCTCGGTAGACAACAGTCGAGGTACACCAAAAGCTCGCGTTTTGAAGACACCAGGGGCGTCTTCCGAAAATGCAGAAGCTGGATTACGTGGAGTAGTCTTTGGTGAAGAGTCTGCCGAGTTCGCGCTGCCATCAGGGAGGTCCCTGACATGACCTTCGACCGGGAGAGTTCCGGACTTTGTTGTATGGGCTGGGGCGTTTGAGCTGCCACCAGGCAACGCGGCTGAACCGACGTCACCACCCTGCACCGTGCTGACAGTAGCCGTAGCAGGACCTGTGCCTGTGGCGTCGCCTGCCGGGCCACTCGACGAGGTGTTCGTGTTCGAAGATGTGCTTGTTTCCTCCGACATGTGAGTGAGAAAGTGGATTGGAATATGACCGCCCGTTGGGCGAGCCAAGTTCAAATTTCTGAGTCTGAGAGAAGAATCAGACTGGGGAACAGGGCGCCAGAGGCTCTGAAAACCAGGCAAATGACAAAGGGTTGCTGCTACGCTACGCTCTAAAAACCGTTCATCAGAATGTCTGATAGACCTGGCCATGATACACAGCTTGGAGAAAGTTCCGCACTGACGGATCGTGACCAGGAGGGGCGGTTGACATGATGCTATTTCCGATTTTCGAGCGACAGGTGGATATTACGTTACGATGTGATTGGTTATAATATGGGTTATGAGAGAGGGGGAGCTTGGGACACGGCTGCACCCGTGCGACATCTGTGGAAGATTTTAGACGAACCTTCGCCTGACTGTAAAGGGGCCCAATGGACCAGAAGTGTACTTCAGAGTGTGCACAACTCTGAAGGTCAAATGCACTCTGTCTGGTCACCGGACTTTCCCCGACGATGTGTGCCTAATTCCTGGCGGAAAGTCTCTCAGAAGAACGTATCTCTGAGAGACCTCATCCCGTTACCGTCCAGCGCGACGATGATGGTTCAAGGATCTACACTACTTACCCGCAGAGACCAAGTGTCGCGCGCCGGACGCCGCGCACCCGCGCAACCCTCAAGAACTTCGTGTACGTTGAAGCATTGGTGCTCCGTACTATGTTATTCCGTTCAAGACTCTGGTATTCCCCACACTCTATGACCAAGACTCTGAAAACCAAAGTGGTTTCAGACTCTGAAAACCCGGATACCAGACTCGGAAATCAACGAAGATTCAAGACCATACTGAAACCAAGTGAACCCAAGTTCAAGTAACGCAATCAAGTGATGTGTGACCTGCACATCCCCTGTAACGACGTCTCTACCCATCAGTCCATCGAGATCGGCTGCACTGACCATACTGAAACCAAGTTTAGGTCACGCAATCAAGTGATGACTGCCCTGCACATCCCCCGTGATGACGCCTCTACCTGTCAACTCATCAAGATCTGCTGAACTGACTGTATACTGAAACCAAGTCAAGATACCTGATGCATACAAGAACCAAGTGTACCTGAGATATGAAGACTGAATGCATGAAGGACACCAAGGACGACAAGAAGAAGAGAGTTACCAGAGATATATGAGAGTTATGAGAAAGATAAAACGATAAACAGAGTTCAATTTGCTTGCTACTACACAAGTCCGCTTGAGAGGTATCCAAGCCACTGCGTAAAGGACGTACGCCGTGTGATCTCCACCAAATTCAGTCCCCTTAGGTGGAGATCAGGTAACGTAGAGACCTGAGAGGACCCGCCTATTCCATATCCTAGTTGGGTCGTTTGTTTTGTCTCTAGCGGTAGCCCATTTCATATTGCTCGTTTGGACAGGCTCTGGAAACTAGACAGTCGTTTCCAGGGTGCAAGGTAGACTGTTATATATAGCTGATTGTATTGGTTTATATTTTCCCTCTATATTAGAGGGTGGTGCGCGAACGTGAAAGGGATACCAGACAGACCAGGTGTCTGGTAGCGAGTCCCTAGTTGACCTGGAATATTAGCCCACCGTTCAAGGGCCCAGAAAGAATAAGAACGGCTGTATATATTTGTATATTCCTGAACTCTGCATATTTGTTGTTTATCTCTGAAAGTCAAGTATCTCGGTTCTGGATTTGTGATATCCAGACACCGATATCAGACTCTCTCTCTGGTATTAACCTCTTTCCGACCACCAACTTTCTGGTAACCTATTTGGTTTCCAGAGACTCCGACTCCCAAACGCTCCTGGAAGGACTTCTTGAACCCCGACACCAGACTCCAAGGGAACACAACTTTTCTTCACTACGTACTTTCAGACCCCGGCGAGGGTCATATTCCCAAGACAACGAACCCACAGGGATACCACAAGGTACCACACGCCCACCTACGATGTACGACTCTGAAATCCTTTCAGTAGTCATATAACCGGGTTCACTATACGCCACCTGCTCCGCGATCAAAGTTTTCACCGACTTCGCGACAGCCGAAAGCTCCCAGCACGCTTCTGACTAACTCCTGTCTTACGCATCGCTCGAAGTCTAGCCATCTTGGCCTTCATCTCAGGTGAGCCCTTAGCAGGGTGGCTACGGCGGCTGGGCTTAGCCTCATCAACAACACCAATTCCTGTGAATTGCTTAAGAGCCTGACGGGCTACACCAACAAGAGCTGGGTCGCGAACAGTTGAAGCTACGTACGCTGATCCCATATTTGCAAGACCGTCAGCAGCGGCAGATAGAGCAGGCTTGATAACTGGTTTCCATGCTGACTTCAAACCAGACCAAATTTTCCCCCAAATGGATGCTCCATGCATACCGGAACCACTCTTCTCGATCATTGGATGTTCGACTCCATGACGAGTGATACATAGGCGGCAACCTTTGCCAGCCTTCTTCGCTCGCATCACCTTGGCATAGCTCTCGGGATGTAGATGAAGTGTTGCACCAGAACCTGCTAGATCAGCTTTGGTTAGTGATAGATTCCCACTGTTCGCTGCCTTTAATAGGCGCTTCGCTGGAATAGAGCTCGAAACAGACAACTCCTTGTACATGATCCTATATCATAACGAACTAAAAGATCAGAAATTAAATAACATCCGTATCCAAATCTGTGAATCTGTCAAACAAATACATCTGGCTGTGCGTTTTGGCGTATAAATAAAGTATGCAGTAAATGCCACAATATTCATCGGAACTGCCTTGGATTTGCCTATCAAAGTAAGGTATATTACCTATTGCTCTCGGAGGAGGAGTGCCCATGGAATCAAACCATTCACCATCGGACTGACATGTCCAATGCCCAACCCCAGGGCTCGTTCGAAGCAATACTAGATAGTTACCGTTCGATGGTAGCGGTTGTTTGATCTCTTCAAGCTCATATATACCGTCCAATGTAACACCAACTCGTTTGGAGAGCTCTACTAGGTCATAATCTGAAGTAACGCCCTTCACAAACTCCATCTTAATTCATTTATTTATTTTTGCTCAGACTATGTATGAGAGAATATAATTTCCATTATGAGTGATACTACTCAATTAGCAGATGCGTACCTACTCCAATCGGCTCTGAAGTCCGACCCAGTCATCGATATTTCAAAGGGAAAATCGATCGCATACGTAGTGGATGGAAACCAGGGTTCATACAACTTGGGTCTTATCACGATCGACGCCACGTCGCAACTAACTGGTTCTCGTGGGTTTGGTTCTCTAAAAGATGCCTACATCACTCTCCCGTACGTAGTAACAGCTAAATCTACTGGATCTGCTGAGCTTAACAAGACCAATCTGTCTCGGTTTGCCTGCTCTCTCAAGTGCAACGTTGCCAATATTGTTGATTCATTAACTGTTGAGCTCAACGGAAAGAAGGTTGTGACGGAAACTGAATACAAGGGCTTCTGGAATAATCTACGAGCTATGACTGAGCTTTCTCAAGATGAGGTTGCCAAGCATGGTGCTGATAGGCATCTATATCCCGATTCGTGGCAAGGTATCAACTTCACCGCCTCGGCAAGCTCGACTGGCGACGGTTACTCTAACAATCAGATCAGCGTAGCATCGCCTCTCGATACTGAAGAAGGTCGTCACAGAGGTTGTCTTGAGCGAGGGGAGGACTGCCGTAGCTTGAGGCGAGGAGGCCGAGGCGAGGGAAGTCACTTGAGGGGAAGAATGGAAATTCAGAAGTGATTGATTGATATGAGCTTACACTGTCTTCTCTACCTATCCTGCATCCAATCATTTGGTGCATCCAATCACCAACACTCTGTACTCGTCCAATCATCCTACTCGTCTAATCATCGGTGGCGTAAACATCCTGCCGTAATCATCGCGGGATCGTATTGGATCACCTGCAACAGCCCCTCTCAATGCGAACACGCTTGAACGCCAAGAGCCGTCGTTAAGTCCTTGTGACGAGGTCCGCCGAGTCCCTTGGTCAAGATGTCGGCCAGCATGGTCGTAGTCTCGCAGTACTCGACGATCACTTCACCGCGCTTGACTTCATCACGGATGTGGTGGTACTTGATGTCGATGTGCTTCGCGCGGCCATGGTTCACAGGGTTCTTCGTCATCTTGATGCACGACTGATTGTCTTCGAAAATCTTCAGATCCGGGATGTCTTCGCCTGCAGCGTCGAGGATCTCACACAGAAGTTTGTGCACCCACTTGCCTTCTTGGATTGCCAGACTGAGTGCAATGTACTCGGCTTCACTCGTGGAAAGAGACACACTCGATTGCTTCTTGGATCCCCACGACACAGGCCCGCCAAGAACTTGAAACAGGTAGCCCGAAGTCGACTTGCGGTCACTGTGGTCACCAGCCCAGTCTGCATCCGAATAGCCACGAAAGTCGATTCCCTTGGCCGGCGAAAAACGGAGTCCGTGCGACTTGGTGCCCTGAAGGTAACGGAAGATGCGCTTGACTGCAATCCAGTGCTCGACTTGAGGGTTCTCCATGAAGCGCGAAACGTAACCAACTGCAAAAGCAATGTCCGGGCGAGTCGACGTCATCAAGTGCATGAGAGCACCGACAGCTTCACGGAACGGCGCATCCAACTTGGTCGAGACGTCACTGGCAACGAGCTTCATGCTGAGGTCGACTGGACTGGCAGCAGGTTTGCAGTTCTGCATGCCAAAGCGCTCCAGGATGTCGTTGATGTAGCGAGCTTGGGACAACGTGACGCTGCCATCTGCGTTGTCGACCACTTCGATGCCCAGAATGAAGGAACACTTGCCGCTGTCGGTCATCTCGAATCGTGCCTTGAGCTGTTTCTTGACTTCAGCAATCATCATCGAAGAGCTTCCGGTCACCAAAACATCGTCGACGTACACCAGCATCAGAACGCAGTCACCGTCGACAACCTTGATGTAGAGGCATGGATCGTAGCTCGAAACGCGAAATCCGATGGAGCGCACATATTCGTCGAAGGTCTCATTCCACACTCGAGAAGCTTGTTTGAGACCGTAGATCGCCTTGAGCAGTTCCACGCAGTCGTAGCCGTCATCAAGTTCCACGCCTTCTGGAATGCTGCAGAACACCTTCTCCTTCATCAAGCCGTACAGGAACGCCGTGACGACATCAAGTTGGTCGAGGGGCCAATTGAAGAACTTGGCCACAGCGATGATCATTCGCAGCGTGACGTACTTGACCACCGGCGAAAACGTCTCGGTGTAGTCAATCCCATACTTCTGCACAAATCCTTTCGCGACGAGTCGAGCCTTGTACTTCTCGATGGACCCGTCGGCTTTACGCTTGATCTTGAACACCCACTTGGTTCCGACTGCGCGTTGGTTGTTCGGTAATTTGGCTCCACGAAATACTCCACGAAGTCGCATCGACTTGAGTTCTGCTCGGATCGCCTTGCGCCAGTGGACTTGGTCTTCGCCGCTCACAGCATCTTGGAACGTCTTCGGCTCGGCGCTGTCACTCGTCTCCACTGCATTCGCACTCGCACGCCAGTACATCGGCTGAGTCGAGTCATCATCATCATCGTCTTCAGATTTGGCTTCTTGATGGTCGGAGTCCGGAGCGCTTGCTTCTTCTAATCCAGCACTGTGACGCGGTCGACGAACATGTTCACGATCCTCGGCGTTAGAACGAGCCTTGCGTTTCCCCGCCTGCTTGAACTCACGCGTTCCATGGTCGTTCGAAATCTCGAGGTCTTCAAGGATATCCGCAGCATCTTCGACATCTTCATCATCATCAACAACATTGGCGTCGTCGAAGGTCGATTCGTCGAAAGTGACATCGCGAGAAATCACTACCTGGCCCGCCTCGATGTCATAAACGCGATACGCCTTCGAACGCTCTTCATAGCCCATGAAAATTCCTTCGCGAGCCTTGGGGTCCCACTTGAGTCGCTTCTCCTTCGGCGTCAGGACGTAGGCCTTGCACCCGAAAACGCGCATATGCTTCACGTTGGGCTTCCTCTTGTACACAATCTCAAATGGCGTCTTCCCTGGGACCTTGGGTGACGGCAGTCGATTCTTGATGTAAATTGCCGTCATCGCCGCTTCCGCCCAAAACGTCTTGTCCAAACGTGCGAAGTGAAGCATGCTGCGACCGATAGTCACAATCGTCCGGTTGGCGCGTTCCGCAGTAGCATTCGTCTGATGCGCATATCGAACCGTCGGCTGGACTTCAATGCCATGATTGTCGTAAAAGGCCTTGAGCGAGTTGGTCGCGAACTCCTTGGCACCGTCATGACGCACGAACTTGACCCTGGCATCGAATTGGCGCTCCACTTTAGCGATGAACTTGCGCAGACAGTCTTCACTCTCCGACTTGGCGCGCAAACAGAATCCCGTCATGCAGCCGCTGGCTTCGTCAGTGATCAGCAGTAGATACTTGCTGCCACCAAGCGACTCTTTCTCCATGGGGCCACAAAGGTCGAAGTGCAGGAACTCGAATGGCTTGTACTTGGGCTTGTCCGGGTTACTCGGAAAGGGTTTTTGGACCATCTTCCCTTGCTGACATCCGCGGCATCCACTTGAGTTCTTCGACGAGGTCGGCATTTTCGCGCCCGTCACCATGCCGCTCGAAACCATCTTCCGTAGCACGTCGTTCGGAGCATGACCCATCCGCGCATGAAGATCGACGCTGTTGATCGAGACCGTAGTCGTTGAATTGGCAGAACCCTTGGGTACCCGTAGCCAGTAGAGTCCGTCGATCAGGTCCGCGGAAGCAACGATCTTCCTCGACGACTTGCGCGCAATGTGCATCTCGGAGCCGTCAAACACCACCTTGAAGTCTCCACCTCGGTTGATCTGAGGCACAGACAGCAGGTTCTTGTTCATACTCGGCACGTAGAGAGCATCTTCGATTCGGACGTCACGCACACTCCGGTTGGGCAGAATCACTTGTTGCACAACGGTACCAACTCCCAAAATCTTGGCCGTTTGACCGTTGGCAACTGTGAGTTCGCCTTCGTCGCGCAAGTTGATGTCGATGAACTTGGACTTGTCGTTGCAGATGTGGTGGGTTGCACCACTGTCGATCGCCCATGAGCCTTGAAACTTCTTGCCCGACGACACTCCACACGCTGTCGACATGGAGACCGCAAACGCGATGTAGTCGTCATCGTCGTCGCGCCACTCAACGTTGCTGGCACCGCGACCACCTCGGCCGCGTCGTGCTCCTCGATTTTCTTCTTTCTGCTTGGTCCAGCACTTGTCGATCAGGTGCCCCAATTTTCCGCAGTAGTCACACCGGCGAGTTTGACGCTCGGCGTTGAAGGCCTTCGCTGCTTCCTCGATTTTCACCGCCGCAGTCTTCTCGCCTTGTCGCTTGATATGCTCATTCGTGAGCACCTTCACCACATCTTGCGTCCGCAGCTCTGCATTGCTCATCTCCATGTTGAGCACGACGTTCTCGTAGCTCTTGGGCAGACTGCGCAGCAAGCAGATCGCCACATCCTCGTCCTCCATCTTGGCGCCAATACTGCTAAGCTTCGCGCTGATGTTGAGGACCTCGTTGCAATGGTGAAGGATGTTTCCGCCTTCTGCCATCTCCATGCTGAAGAGCTGACGCTTGAGATAGATGCGTCCAGCCTTCTGCGATCCACCGTAAAGGGTACGCAAGCGCGCCCACGCGACCCAGGCTTCCTCGTAGTCGTCGACCACATGATGGTAGTCCGCGTCCATGTGGAGGAGCATCAGACCGAAGGCGACGTTGCTCGACTTGACATACTCGTCCTTGGCCCTGGAGTCCGTGAACTTGGGCGTCGTCTCGCGGTTCACCACATTCCACACCGACTTGGTCAGGAACACGCCACGCATGTAACGGTTCCACGTGGCGTAGTTCTCGCCGTTGAACTTGTCGATGGAGATCTTGGTATCTTGGACAGATGACATCGTGCTTGGGCTCATAACCTGAAGAAGGTCGTCACAGAGGTTGTCTTGAGCGAGGGGAGGACTGCCGTAGCTTGAGGCGAGGAGGCCGAGGCGAGGGAAGTCACTTGAGGGGAAGAATGGAAATTCAGAAGTGATTGATTGATATGAGCTTACACTGTCTTCTCTACCTATCCTGCATCCAATCATTTGGTGCATCCAATCACCAACACTCTGTACTCGTCCAATCATCCTACTCGTCTAATCATCGGTGGCGTAAACATCCTGCCGTAATCATCGCGGGATCGTATTGGATCACCTGCAACAGATACAACATTATCTCAGGCTCAGGAGCCATGGACTTACAACCCTGGCTTCTTCAAGCGATTAACAAATACCCCTGCCCCTGTCGATTCTACCGAGGCTAGTGGCGCTTTCTCGTGGGCATCGTTTGGCAGCACAGCTACTAAGCAGGTCCTCCAGCAGAACGGCCGTGGCTGCTTCAAGGAATGTGATGCCACGTCCTATGGAAACGACAAGGCTGTGGGTAAGTGGTTTCATATGCTAAAGATCAAGCTAGTTGACCTACATCCTATCTTTAAGGAACTCGATCTCGTAGCCAATCCTCAGATCAAGTTACGACTTCGCATCAACGCTGGAACTGTTGCACTATCGGGAACTGCTTCTACCATGAAGCTCGACTCGACTACCATGACTTCTGGCCAGACTGTCCCTATCATGGTAGCTCCAGCAACCGCTGCAGCCAAGACGGCAGCTAGCGATACGATTACTCCAGCGGCTCCTATGAATGATATTTTGACGGCCGCTGGATCTCAGCTATCGTTCAGTTTCGGTCCTCTTGGAAACGCCTTCACCTCGACTAGTCAGATACGTGAATACTTCCCATATACAACCTTGCGTCTCTACATCCCGTTTTATACGATCAAGAATTCAACCCAGATCATTCAAAAGCCCGTCAAGACTATTCGTTATCAGGATTGCTTTGCTCAGATGTTCACGAAAGTGGCTGGTATTTCCCCGGCTGTGCCTACTGGTCAACTAAATGCTCCGTTTGCGTTACAGGTATCCGGATACAAGAAGAATGTTAAGTATGTTGCTCTCATTCCGTTCGCTGAGACTAGCGCAGGACATTTCGCTTCTGCCCACGGCACCCCTCAGTACCAGAGTCCTTTCGATAGTGCTCCATGGACGTGTATGCCTGGGGCATCCATCCGAAACTTCCAAGTACAGCTAGGTAATGAAAATGTCTTTGCCAGTAGTCAGGAGTATGATTTTGAATCCTTCCGTGACGAATTTAGCAAGTTAGGCGCCATCAATGGAGATCTTAGTCACGAGGTAAGCAACGGTCTCATTGACTCGCTTCAGTGGTCTATGACTAAGCGTATTCTTGTAGCTGATTGCTCACGCCTAAGTCAAAAGGATGTTCCACAAGCTATTCAGGTACCCGGTATCAACGGTTCGGCCACTGGGATGAATCTACTGGTATTGATTGTATATGAGCGTGAGCTTGAGATCGATCGCCTCACTGGTGAGGTTCAGAGAGCAGACTGATTGAATATTTAAATAAATTTGAAATACTTGATCTGGGTACATATGTAGATATACGATGACTACATTGACGTTTGGAAAGCACAAGTCTAAGACTATTGAAGAGGTGTATGCCTCCGACCCAGGATACTGCCGCTGGTTATCGAATCAAAAAAGTCTCATTGAAGACGATAATGATATTGGCAAGTTCCTGGTTCAAAAATACGGCAATGATGATGGATCATTCTTAATGACTTAGGGCAAATACCGCAACAAAACTATCAATCAGATCCAATCAATTGATCCAAACTACATTGAATGGTTGAGCAAAAACGAGTTTGTTATTTTAAAAATTCCGAAGTTGAAGGCTGAATTAGATGCGCTCCTTAAGTAAGCTCACATATTTTTTTATCAACTCCTCTGCATAATCACTGTTCGATGATATTTGTGGTTCTCTGAGCTCTTATGAAATTTTCTATGTGATATGACCAGGGTGATGGGTGCCCTGTCTCTCTCACAACGTTAGGAACAAAGTCGTGATTTCGGTGAATGTAATGCTATAACCGGGGCTAGGACCCTGTCTACGTCCGATGAACAAAAAATGGTATGCAAATGTATCTGGACACACTACTAGTGTTGTACCTAACAATAAGCATGCTCGACGCATGCATATTGAGTAACTCAGTCAATCATTTCATTCTCCTACTTACTTACCATCTTTCGAGCTATTCGACGCCCGACAGTGCCCATATATCACATTTGCCGGACGAAAACAAGTCATTTAGCGTCGTCTGTGACGCTTCTGACTATGCAATAGGCTGTGCGCTGTTGCAGAAGGACGATGAAGGACACGAACGTGTCACCTCCTTCCAGTCCAGGCAGCTGAAGGCTGCCGAACGGAACTATCCCGTTCATGACAAGGAGCTACTTGCAATGAAGTACGCTCTTGTCAAATTTAGAGTTCATCTCTTGGGCACAAGGCCCTTTGTGATCTACCCTGATCACGTGTCCTTGCGGACTGCCACCAACTCGCCGCATCTGTCGCAGCGGATGGCGAGGTGGCTGTCATTCTTCGCGGAATACAACTTCCGCGTTGAATACAAGCCGGGCAAGCTCAACGTGCTTGCCGATGCTTTGTCGCGTCGACCTGACTATGAGCTAGCTCATGTCAGTCGGGTCACGACAGATCTATATGATCGAATACGCTTGGCGTATCAGGAGGACGAGAACTATACACCACTGGTGCAGTTCTTGTCCAATGACAAGGACGCCAAAGTCGACAGGCTCTCGCCTCGACAACGGGCGCAGCTCCATCGTTATGATCTGGCCGGTGGGTTACTCCATTACAGAGTAGACCCTAGCGATCCTCCTCGGGTTGTCGTTCCAAACGACGAGGATCTGAAGTATGACATACTTCTAGAAGCGCATGATGCGCCGATAGGTGGTCATCTTGGCCGGGAGAAGACCTACCAAATGGTCTCTCAGACATTTTGGTGACCCCGCATGTACAAGTGGGTAGAACACTATGCCAAAACATGCGAAACATGTCAGAGGGTGAAGCCTTCGGGCCACGCCTCGGCTCCACTGCAGAGCCTACCTGTACCAGCGGATTGCTGGAAGTCGATGAGTCTCGACTTCGTCTTCGGCCTGCCGGCCGATGACAAGGGCAACACCGGCATATTGGTGTTTGTCTGCCGTTTGAGCAAGATGGTGCATTTTGCTCCGGTACGTGACAAGGTCACCGGGAAACAAGCTGCACAGCTGTTCCTAGATAGCGTGTTTCGCTATCACGGTCTACCAGAGACCATAGTCTCGGATAGAGACCCGCGTTTCACGGATGCGTTTTGGGACACCCTGTTCCAGTTGTTGGGAACTAAGTTGACGATGTCAACTGCGGACCATCCGCAGACGGATGGTCAGACGGAGCGCGTCAACCGCGTGCTCGAAGATACTCTTCGCAGTATCTGTGCGGAAGCACCTCGATCCTGGTCGGATCAGCTTCCTATGGTTGAGTTTGCACTCAACAATGCGGTACACGCATCAACGGGGTTTACCCCGTTCTACTTGAATGGGTTACGACACCCCCAGGTGCCGCTAACCTTGCGGGGAGGCACTGTGGCCTCCATCGTAAGTGGGGGAGAGGCTCGGAAAGCCTTTTCCTCCCTGGTCTCTGATATTGAGCCAGAGTCTTTGAAAAGACAGTTGTCATCATTTATAGACAACAGGCTGACGCTAATCAGCCGGGTTAGAGATGCAATGGCATCAGCCCAAGATAAACAAAAGGAGTACTCAGACAAAAGAAGTCGAGGAAACTTAAACGTGTTTAACGTTGGGGACTTGGTCCTCTTAAACACTAAGAACCTACCGTTAACGTTGGTTCGCTCCATTGGGAGCAACAAGCTGAAGCATCGCTTCATTGGACCCGTTGGGGCCTTCGGCAGGCACGGCGCTGCCTATACCATCGATCTCGTGAAGTCAATGGCGACGCACCCAACGACTTACGTGGGGCGTCTTAAACGGTACGATGGTCCGTAGGATCTTCGCCCTGAGAGGGCAGAAGAAGATCAAGAGTGGACGAGCTCCCCTCTTCAAATCGAGGTTGAGTCTCGCGGACAACACCAACAGGAGTTGTCAAAGCCTGCAAAACGGAATGCAGGCTGGCACCCATGCGGCTCACAAAAAGAGTACGTTGGGGCCGCATGGTATGAGCTCCGTCAAGAGCTATACCCATAAGCCGAGTGGGAAGAATACCACTGCGGCTCATAAGAGGGCATGTGACCGTGCGCCTCACTGGCAAGAGCATCAAGGCTCCGACGGAGTCCCATTAAGGCGGAAGCTGGGACTCGGCGGTTAACCCGCCCGTGGAGCTCCCGAGTCTCGCGACCGATAGCGTACACGTCCTGACGTAGGACATCAGGGCAGTTGGTTTGCCAAACGGGGCGGTGGGTAGACCGCCAAGCCCAATGTCAAGTGCAATCTTGATCGCATATATTCGATCACGGGTTTGATGCACTTCGTCCTGCAGAAAAGACTCTGCAGGACCAGGGCCCGAAGGTCCCGCTGGATCAATATGAATTCCAGCTGAGCTTCAGCTTGAAGCTCCTAGACTGGGCAACCCTTGTGAGGGACCCAGTGACCTGTGCAGCTGAGGAGGTATTCTCCGGCTGCACCGAAGGGAATCCCCACACGGGGTGGAGACCTCCCTTGGTCTCAGACTTCTTCCGAAGTCTAGTAAATTCCTTTAAGGGAACTTGGTGCGGTGCAAAAAGCACACACCTGGCGGCCTCTATGTTCTCGATGAATAGAGACACGCCCTTAATCAGGTGGCGCTCGTACGCGCCCATGGAGGTATGACCTCCTGCCAAATGGACATGGGCCCATGAGTTGCTCATGGAACAGCAGAGAGCCATGGCCCTCATGGGGGGAATACCCTGGAGCATAGGTAA
This sequence comes from Phytophthora palmivora, assembly GCA_008079305.1. Taxonomy (NCBI): domain Eukaryota; phylum Oomycota; class Peronosporomycetes; order Peronosporales; family Peronosporaceae; genus Phytophthora; species Phytophthora palmivora. Next base: position 5,523 of record VOQZ01000780.1, on the reverse strand, counting down.
GAACCCAACGCTCAGTGTGAGTACGCTCACGATGGACTGGCTGTCTAGCCAGTCGAGCAGCAAGTAGTTCTTCTTGCTGCTCATTGAGGTTGTTCGCAACCTCAAGAGGCTCTTCGTTATTGGCCTCATCAAGATCCTGGTCGCTTATGTGAAGCGACTGAGAGGCGCTGCGCTTCCTGGCGCTGGCCTCATTGGCATGGTTAGCCGTGTTGGTAACCTGGGCATGTCGTTTGCCCTTTGTCAATGTCAAGTTCTTAGGAGGTAAAGCCTCCTTGGCGTCCACGTTGCCGTGGACGTCATCGGCACCACCAGCTGTGGCGCCTGTGTCCGGATTGTTAATCGTGGACTTGGACTCAGTGTTTTAGTCCTTACCCTCGTCTCCAGGGCAGGCGACAAGGGTATCGTCAGTCAAGCTGACGTGAGACTTGCTCATGGACCTGCGGATGGGCCTTGTGTCCTCGCAGTGGTCCAGTGATGACGACGGAGATCGTCTGTGGAGCGAGCTAGTGCTCGATGCCACGTCAGATGCATCTTGCACCTTGTTTGCTTTCGCAATGACATCAAATTATGTCTTGGCTTTGCCGCGAGGCTTAGCCGTCTTTGACTTTGGCTTCGCAGCCTTTGTCTTTGTGGGCGCAGAGGCGCCACTTGAGCTTCCCCTTCGGGCATGCTCTGAGGTCGACGAGGAGACCTTGGGGACGTAATGGCAACGTGCCTGGAGCTCTGTGAGAGCAGGGAGCCGTAGCGCAAGAGCTCGGCGGCCCGTCGAAGAATTTCGACTCTTTGAGTGAAATGTGAAGGGTTTACATTTGCCTCGTTTTGATTGGGTGAAAATCCGACCTAAGTGGGGGAGGATGTAACGGGGTTACATGAAGGGGTACCCTAGAAAGGGTACCGCCTTTAGAAGTTGATATACTTCTGTGAGTATTCGTTTTAGATACTCACTCATGGGTGGTGTGGACCACACTACTGCCACGTAGGTCTGGTGGCTGAGGGCCAACCAATAGTATTTGACCTACTTTTATATGCATATATGAAACAAATTATAGTTAACTAGTAATTTGTATTACAGGCCAAATGACCTAATTAACTATAAATATAAATCAGTCTTAAACTTACTCCAAACTAGCTATTAAGTCCCCTAAGACCAGGACTTGTGAACTGTCGTTCACTAGGAGTTTGTATACTCCTGATAGCACGCTTCCTCAAGCAAGGTGCTCGTGTGACCCCGTCACAAGCATGATCTGGCTTATTAAGGCATGATCTGACTCGGGAGACGTGTGATCCGGATATTACGAGGGATGATTACGATATTGGAGAAAGGAGAAGTCCAGATCACAACATTGCGACTAGTGATCTAATGTTTATGGTCCAGATCCAGGGTGATCTGCAAAGATGTCGACTGCTATGATGGTGAGGACAAGAAAGGACAAGAATCAGGATAGCGTAATCAGTCGATGTGTCGCTAAGGATAGGATACAGGATGGGATAGGTCTTAACATTAAATCAGAACCGAATTTGCATCGTACGTGTGACGGGGTCACACGAGCACCTTGCTTAGAGGAAGCGTGCTATTAAGAGTATACAAACTCTAAGTGAACGGCAGTTCACTAGTCCCTGGTCTTAGGGGGACTTAATAGCCAGTTTAGCGTAAGTTTTAGACTGATTTATTTATAGTTAATTAGGTTCATTTGGCCTGTAATACAAATTACTAATTAACTATACTTTAAGCTAATTATGCATATAAAAGGTAGGTTTAAAACTATTGGTTGGCCCTCAGCCACCGAACCTACGTGGCAGTAGTGTGGCTCACACCACAGTGTGGTCCACACCACTCCATCAGAGTATTAAAACAAATACTCACAGAAGTATATCTACTTCTAAAGGAGGTACCCTTTCTGGGGTACCCCTTTCATGTAACCCCGTTACATCCTCCCCCACTTAGGTAGGAAACACCCCAACCAATGAGGAGCTAGGAAGAGAGCTCCGCTCTCTTTCCTGTCCTTTGTCGATACCCATCGACGAGCCACCGTTGTGGCTTTAAGGCTTTCATTCAGCCTTTTCGCTAGAGCAAGACACCCAGAGGTTCCCACGTCAACCTCTTCTCAAGATGCCAAGAAGGCAAGCACCCGCGGCACTTCGGCGCCTTCTAAGTCTAGGACCGCGAGGTCGAAGACTGCTAAGACCAAGTCGAAAGACAAGGCCGCTCCGCACAAGGAAGTCCGCAAGGCGGCTTCCGAGGCAGGCAGCAAGCGTACCGCTGCTGCTGACAGCCAAGAAGGAGTTCGCGACGCAGTCGCTCGCGCTCCCTTCACCCGACGATAGGCCGAACCCTCGGTTCGCCTATCGGGACCACAGTCCTGGGTCAGAGTCCCCGGAATTTAGCATTCCTATGATCACGGGATCAGAGTCTGACGGGGACTCTCCTGGATCCGCTAAGGATCCACCTTCTTCTCAGGATGCTCCTTCACAGGATGCTCCTGTACAGGACGCTCCTTCGCAGGACGCTCCTGTTGATGATGCTGAATCATCAGAGGCAAAGGCAGCTTCGATGAGCTCGCCTGCCAAGAACCTTACCTTGACCGAAGGTAAGGCTCGAGCCCAAGCTGCGAAAGCAGCGTCTCCAAAACGGGCTAGTGAGGGTGCTGCTGCCGCTAAGAAGCGCGCAGCCCCTGGCTCTCCTACATCAGAGCCTTCAATCGCCAAGGGAATCAAATCCCTGTTCGACTCCTCAGACGAGGAGGAAGAGGAGGGGGCTGTCTCCGAGCCCCGAGAGATCTCCAATGATCTCGATGAGCAGCAAGAGCGTTACCAAACTGCTCAGCTGCAAGGCACTCCTGTGCCTCCCACGCCGGCGTATCCTCGCGGATACTACCCACCGGATGCGGGGTCTGGGTCTCCAATGTTCTTGGAGCACCTCAAGGCCCCTCGTGGTCTGAACCATGGGCGCACTTCGCGTGGCGCCTATGAGCGCGCCTTGGTTCAAGTCGAACCACTCTTTGTCAACGACATTGAGGCCGCTAGGTGTGTGCTTCTTGCACCACACCGAATTCCTCTCAAGGAATTCACAAGTCTCCGGAAGAAACCACAAGACCGTGGTGGGCTCTTCCCGTGTGGGGCTACCCTTGGGTACAGCCCGAGAACACCACAACCCAGACCCAGGCAGAAGACCTGTTCTGGAGATGGGTTTCTCTAAAGAACTTTACAGTTCAGGAGTTGAAAGAACTCCGGGAAGATCGCCTGCTGTCCTATGTCTTGGACCAGCGAGATCTTCTTATCGAGTTTGCCCACTTAGTCCCTAAGCGGCAACTCCACTCCGTCATGGAGGGACTTAGACAGCAGTCTAAGTCCAGCGCTCAAGATGAGCGCGGGTACGGTTCCGTCAACCCAGGGACCGTACACCGTAAGGCGGCTAAGAAGCCGCGGACTACTTACGCCCCGGCTGTTGATCCCAAATCTCAACAGCCTTCGGGCAGTCAACCCGGGGGCCGGTCTTCCGGCTCCCACGAGTTCTGTGACGAGGGGTAACCCCGCCACTTCACAAGCAGCTGGCGCTTCCCAGAGCGCCGCCGCTCCTGGACGACCCGCTCCACATGATAGTGGAGCTCGCCGTTCCGGTCAAGGAGGGCAGGAGGAGCTCTCGCACGCGTTTGAGTACGATTCGACGCGGCCTTCGTTGTGGATTCAGTGGGAGAAATGCCGACCACGTTCACGTCGGCGATGGAATCCAGCAACGCGGCCAAGTGGAAGGAAGCGTGCGATTCGGAAATCAACTCTCTTCGCAAGAATGAGACGTGGGTGTTGGTGCCGTTGCCCAAGGGACGCAAGGCAATCAGCTGCAGATGGGTGTTTCGGATCAAGGAAAACCAAGCTGGAGAGATCGAGCGGTTCAAGGCGCGACTGAAGAAGGGTATGGATCTTGGACGAAGAGAAGGGAAGGGAGAGTCACCACTCGGAGCTTGACCGGAGCGAGGACAGTAGACCACTTGAGCGGAAGAAGGAAGATTCGAAAGTGATTGATTGAGGTCTTTAGCTCGCAAGACTACTTGCTATCTCTAGACCTACCGGATACACACTACTTGATTCTTTTCTGGATACTGAGTTACTACAGCCAATCAGAGAGCGCCACGTCGCTTTCCCATCTTGTATCTACAATCTTGTACCTACATGTAGCGTAATCGACGGTGGCGTAATCACTGATGGCGTAATCAACGTGGGATCGCATTGGACCGGTTCGGGTTAACCGGTTCACGGTCAATAACCGTTATCAAACCGGTTACCCTCAATACGCCCTCTCAATGCGAAGTCCCATGAATGCCGAGAGCAGCTGTCAGATCCATGTGGCGAGGTCCCGGGAGCGCCTTCGTCATGATGTCCGCCAGCATCACAGAAATCTCGCAATACTCGAGCTTCACTTCACCACGCTTGACCTCGTCACGGATATGATGGTACTTGATGTCGATGTGCTTGGCACGACCGTGGTTCACTGGTTCTTGGTCATCTTGATACACGACTGATTGTCTTCGCGGATCTTGAGCTCGGGTCCAGTCTCGTTAGCGGCCACCAAAATCTCGCACAGCAGGCGATGAATCCACTTGCCTTCTTGGATCGCCAGACTGAGCGCAATGTATTCCGCCTCGCTCGTAGACAGCGAAACACTTGACTGCTTCTTGCTTCCCCAGCTCACTGGTGCACCCATGAGCATGAACGTGTAGCCTGAAGTCGACTTGCGGTCCGCGAGGTCACCAGCCCAGTCCCGCGTCCGAATATCCACGAAAGTCGACCTTGTCACCCGGCTTGAAACAGATTCCATGCGACTTGGTGCCTTGCAGGTAGCGAAAGATGCGCTTGACCGCAACCCAGTGTTCTTCTTGGGGGTTCTCCATGCAGCGCGACACATACCCAACTGCAAACGCAATGTCTGGGCGAGTGGCAGTCATCAAGTGCATGAGAGCACCAACTGCTTCGCGAAATGGAGCATTCACCTTGGTCGCTGCGTCGCTTGGAACAAGTCGAGTACTCATGTCCACCGGACTCACCACAGCCTTGCACTCATCCATACCGAAGCGTTTCAGGATGTCGTCCACGTAGCGTCGTTGGCACATCGTCACGCTGCCGTCCGGGCCATCCACCAACTCAATCCCCAACACGAACGCACACTTGCCGCTGTCGATCATCTCGAATCGTGTCTTAAGGTCACTCTTGGTGCGTGCTATCAGCTCGGCTGAACTTCCGGTCACCAACACGTCGTCCACGTAGACCAGCACGAGCACACAGTGGGCATCGACAACCTTGATGTAGAGACACGGGTCGAAGGCAGAAACTTGAAAGCCGATAGAGCACACGAACTCGTCAAACGTCTCGTTCCATACGCGCGAAGCTTGCTTGAGACCGTAGATGCCTTCACCAATTCCAGGCAGTCGAAATCGCCATCTAGCTCGACGCCTTCTGGAACCACGCAGAACACCAGTTCCTTCATCACACCTTCACAAGGAATGCAGTCACCACGTCCAGTTTGATCGA
>VOQZ01000779.1:0-108983 GCA_008079305.1 Phytophthora palmivora | reverse complement strand
AAGAGTACAAGTTGCGGTTCTCGAACCGAATTAGATCGTACAACACATCAGTGAAGTAGATGCTGCACAGATCCTTGCGCAGACTCTTTAAGAGAGGGATCAAATTGCGAGTAACTATTCGATATCGTTCCAAACATTCGAGGCAAAGACCTGAGTACTCATTGGCATGCACCGAGCAGTACTGTTCGTACACGGGGGAGCGAACCAACGGATTCTTCAAGCTGCTGTAGATGAAATCGTAGTTAATCTGGTTGGAGTAGTCGTAGTGAAACGTGTTTTTGAACGAGCAGTCGCCCGCATACATAGCCTCAGCATCTTTGTTGAATGCCCTGAATGAATACTCGGACACAGTAATCAGCAAGTCGAAGTAATGGTCGGCAGACTGGATCTCGAACGCAGAGATTTCAGCCAATCGTGATCTAATGAATCCACACCGCATGACTTCAACCGTTCCCGACCAGCTCAACATTTGATCTATCACGAAGGTGTATGTCAAGTCCTCCATCCTTCTATGCTGTTAATCCAAAGTGATATTTTAGAAATGGGCTCGTGCACGTAACAAGGATTAGCACCAAAAAAAGAATATCGCAACGGTTCCGACATCCCTATATTTTCCGACATTTCGGGCTGACACAAAATAAAGCCAGGTATAGGGTAAGTCACATTAGGTACGATCACTGAGTTACACAAAGTAATTCAGCTTTCAAAAAGGGATTCGTAGGCACCAGGAAATGCGCTGTAGAGGCATGTAGAACAAGAAAAACGACTTTTTCTAATATAAGGCTATTATGGGCTTGGAGCAGTGTGCACCCCAGCCTGCAAATTCATGAATGAGACCCCATGCGCGAGTGGGGGCCACTAATAGGAGCGGATATCTTTCAAACAAAGACATCTTCAACTCACGATAGTGACGTATTCTCTACCGCCAATCGTTTCAAGACCTTAGTAAGGTTTTTAGTGGGCCAATAGGAGACCACCACGTATAAACACCCTGTCGACAGGAAGCCTAGCACACCAGCCTTCTCTTTTAGGTCCAAACCCCTCAGATCTGTAGTGGCCTCCACCGGCTCAACTCCGACGACGAAGCTCTCAGCTTGAGCGCAGGCTTTGTCTTGAGTACCGGGATCGATACCCGCCGTCGCCAAGAAACTTTGGGTGGGGGCCTAGCCATGATAAGGGCGCCGTGAGAAGCTGAAAGCGTGCTGTATGCACTGTGCTGTTTGTGTGTATGTCGGTAGAGATAGCGACGTGTGAAGGACGGCGTGTTGCGATAAATAGTGTCAAAGTAGGCGGGGGTGGATGCTAGGCTATGAAATGTATGTATCTGATTCAGGGGTCTCTGTGGGCTTTACGCGTGGCCTATTATGGTAAGTATGTCTTGTGTGTCGACAGGTGCGGGGCTTCGATGCGCACGATGGTGAGGAGACGCTTGTACGCGTAGATGCGTTCACCAAAGGCTTCCGATTTGTACAGTGGTTTCAGTGCGCGCACGACGCTTCCTGTACCCTTCGCGTTGGTGCCACGTGCCTGCAAGAACGCGAGGACCGCGTCTTCAGCGCGACTACCGGCGTCGAGGACTTGATCTCAGTAGTCCTCCACATACCATTTAGAGCGAAGACCTGAGGGAGGGAGAGCTTCATGAAAGCGACGACGTGGCGGAAACTCCGACTTCTGCTGGCGATCGCTTGAGTCCCACACGGGAGGTTCCCTAGTGTACTATTCGTACCATGAGGCAGACAGATTCGTAGCTTGCTACTTTCTGTATTCTCGTTTAGGTTCTTGTTCTTACGATATTGGAACTTGTTCTTGTTCAATAGTGAAGTGTGCTCTCTCCCCCTTCAGCTGAGCCGCTTCTACAATCGATAGACGCGCCGCCATGAGTCTGTTTGAAGCGATATTTTCATCAATGACAGCTAGAAGGTGGTCGTGCTCTCGTCATGTGTACGTCTACTCTTCGATCTTCTCTTGTTCTTGTGCACAGACTGCAGCTTCTTCATTCAGCGTCATGGACCACGCGAGCAAGACACTTGTACCGATCGAAGTGGCTTCTAGGCACCCCTCCACACGCGCGACGATAGGAGTTTCTGGTGCTAACGCTGTGAGATGCGGGAAGTATCGTACAAGGTAAGCTTTAAGTACGCTAAGTGTTTGGTATTCACGTTGAGTCGGTTCTCTTTAAGCCCCATGCACTTACTGAACAGGAGCCCCTGCAAAACCGAAGCCGCTCACGCGGCGTGCTGTCCCGTACCGCGATATCGACAACCTTTGCAGACGCATCAGCATCCCATCCGCTCAAGACTCGAGCAACCTTCCGGTCTTCACAGGCAGTGTTTGTGATGTAGGCGAACGCCTTGTTTGTCTTGGTCATTGCACGCGGAACAACTGTGTGCGGGTTGGGCCCACCTTCTGGCCATCCATGAACACTGTCACCTTGATGTGTTCAGGTAGGCGGTTCCCCACCAGAGATGCCGCGAGTACTCGCATCTCTTGGATGTATTCGTGCATCTCACGCTTCCCTTGTTTACAGGCAAGGAAGCGCGAGCGCTGGCGATACTCATAGTTCGCCGGGAGGAAGGCGGCTCTAAGCTGTTGACACAGCTGAGCCAAGGTTGTGAAACAACCCGGCGTTGTCGCTTCGCGCGTGTACGCCCAGGTCTTCGCCCGTCCTTCTAGGTTGGATAGGGCGAAAGCGACCCGAAGTCACTCGGTCGAGATGAGAGCCGCGTCCATCGCGAGCTCGACCTCTCGGACCCAGAAGTGGAGGTTCTCTCCCTCCTTCCCCTCATAGGGGTTAACCTTAAGCCTCAACGGCTTAGGTTGGGCTGGCTTCATCTCAGCCACGGGGGTCTGCAGCCCCTGTACGTGGGCGATAAGCCCTCTCTCGTACGTGTCGAACGCCTCTATGCGTTCGACCTGCTCGGCCGGCGTAGTAGCCGCCAAGCTTCGGAAGGCATCTCCTCCAAAGATGCCCACCATCTTCCGGACCGACTCAAACTGAGAGTCGGTCAAAAGAGGGAACTCCCTCTATCCATCTTGGCTTACCTTGTAGGGGCCACAGAGGATTCAGGTAGTCAATCTACCCGCGTAGGTGTGGATTGACTACAAGTGCTACCAAGTGTGACGGGGTCACACGAGCACCTTGCTTGAGGAAGCGTGCTATTCTCTGGATATTTGTTATCCAGAGTTTTAGGTGGGATCGCAGACCGTCTGGAAACTTGTATAAATACATAGATCAGTACATATCGTAATTTAACGAAACTTCACTCTCTATTACAAAGAGTCACAAACGGTCGGGAAATCGAATACCTGTCCTCATTTTTATCACGAACAGGTGAATGTTGACCCGTCCGGACACTAACGACCTTCGTACGACCTAACAATAAGTAACATTCGTGCAGCATTCACGTAACATCCACTGGACCTGATGAGGCGCTAGTGTGGTGAAGTGGATTTGAAAGATTTGGCATTGGAATATCCTGGAAAGATCCGATTTGGACGTGATCGGACCTGACGTGATGTGATTGGAGTAGATGACGAGCTGATGTGGGTGGATCTGGTGGTGGATCCAGTTGATGGATAAGATTGATGGAGATTAGTGACACCTTGGGTGGGACGTGATAGATGTATTGGTATACGATCTGTATATGTACCCAGATCCGAAGAGCTGGGAAGATCTCGTATGGATATGGATGATGTGGGACTTGCATGATTGTAGTATGGGTGCAACAGTATGTCTATATACACTGTGGAAACTGGTGATCCAAGCCTAGATGTCCAGATCTGGGTTATAATCTATATCTGTGAAGACCACATCGGTTCACATATGCGGGTCTATTCGGAGAACTTGGATCAAGGCTCATGAACCTAGATCCATAGGCGGATCCGAGGGATCCGAGATCTAGGGATATTATGGCAAAGATGAACGATGATTGGGGGATTAACGGCATGGAATAAGCTCGGATACGTTACGATTACGATTATCACGAAGTATTGCCACTGGATCATGCATGGAAACCCTAGATCAACAAGATCAAAAAAGATCTAGCCGATCTGGAGTTGGATCAGCATGATCTAGCCTTATTAAGGCATGATCTGACTCGGGCGACGTGTGATCTGGATATTACGGGGGGGTGATTACGATATTGGAGAAAGGAGAAGGCCAGATCACAACATTGCGACTAGTGATCTAATGTTTATGGTTCAGATCCAGGGTGATCTGCAAAGATGTCGACTGCTATGATGGTGAGGACAAGAAAGGACAAGGATCAGGATAGCGTAATCAGTCGATGTGTCTTTAAGGATAGGATACAGGATGGGATAGGTCTTAACATTAAATCAGAACCGAATTTGCATCGTACGACACCAGTGCTTCGCTACGCGCCTGGAAACGGGAACTACATTGGCCCTACGGTATTAATAGCGATTTAGGTGTACAGATCTAGGGTGGTTGATAATATCTAGATAATATATTGGCTAGATCCAACCTCCTAGTATCTTACCCTAAGTGCAGATCCAAGATCCCGGTATTAATTGCTTAGCCGGTAGATCTTCGGCTTCTCAACGATCAAGATCGCGCAATAGGAAGCGCCAAGCAATCAAAGGACCCCGCGTAAAGGGAAATCCACTGCGAAGGAACTACTACAAGGCCGGATCCAGATCTAGGCCGCCGGATCCAAGCTTGACCTAATCGCTTGGACTCCGGATCTACTACTGGCGAGTGGTGTGGAGACTCCCACGCTACTCTACGACCCCAACGTCGCGCCAAGACGCTCAACCAACACCGATCGAGCAACTTAGCAGTCACCAAGAGAGGAAGATCCAGCCCAACAGACGGGTACACAAGGTGAGCAAGTTCAGCAGATCGTGGATCATCGGAGGGCCCCCTTCGTTAGTCGGTGTCCGGGCATTGGTGGGAAGTTGGATCTAGCGATCTCGCAGATTTTGCTGATCCCGCTACACCACACTAGCAACAGTTCTTGTGGCGAAGGAATGGCGAGGATCGACGATTGGCTCGATGATCCAGTGCACGAAAAACGTATCAAGCCATTTCAAGCTAGCGAATGGCTCTATTGGGACTGTTGTTGCAATCACGCTAACTCGAAATGATGATATTCAAGTGCTTGTCGTTGATGGAAATGAAGAGCACCAACACTCTCTATCTCCTGATGTTGTGTTCGTCAAGCTTAAGGATTATTCAGATTGCTCCTTTCACCCAGCGTCTGCCAACGATACGAGATAGGAATCAGCGTGAAGTTGCCAGATCGACAGTTCTCTGTATGCATACGTCAAGTGCTGTTGGTACTTGCATACTCTCACACTACGGAAAAATGCCAAGGTTTGACTGTTGACAGAATGATACTTGCTTCACTTCGACATCCAACACGAAGTTCACCACAACGATCATCATTTTATGTTGCGGTGACGCGGGTCAAAACTTTACGTCAGCTTTATCTCATGACGGCCCTTACAAAGCAGTTTCTGGTGCACTTCATACCAAGTCAAGACGCACTTCGAGAGAGCTTGAGACCGCTGGCACGAAAAATCTGTCTCTAAGTATTTCAATTGCTAAATTTCTAATGCATGTTATATAAGGCTTCATCGAGGATGTTTTGCTAACAAATTTGTTCAGTAAAACAGGTCGGTATAAATATCCAGAGCTTCTCCGGGCAACGCACGGCATTAGTTAAGAGTATACAAACTCTAAGTGAACGGCAGTTCGCTAGTCCCTGGTCTGAGGGGACTTGATAGCCTGTTTAGAGTAGATTTTAGACTGATTTATTTATAGTTAATTAGGTTCATTTGGCCTGTAATACAAACTTTTAATTAACTATACTTTATCCTAATTATGCATATAAAAGGTAGGTCAAATACGATTGGTTGGTCCTCAGTACGTGGCAGTGGTGTGGTCCACACCACCCACGAGTGAGTATCTAAACGAATACTCACAGAAGTATATCAACTTCTAAAGGTGGTACCCTTTCTAGGGTACCCCTTCATGTAACCCCGTTACAGATGAAATCGCGGAATGAACGAAGGAAAGGAAAATCGCATGTGTTGATTTTAATTCTACAAGAACTTGAGCCTGGTCTTACCGATGATGCCCTTTCACCCCACGAGAGGCGGAGGCGCTTGATCGATGTCTTTATGTGTCGGGATGGGTGGAAATCCACCTGGACTTGTGCAAATGCAATTATGCAGACCTAGGGACTGAAGTGCAGTGATAGATCGTAAAACTCGCCACTAAATTCAAGTACTGTTCGTCCAACCAGTAAATGTTTGGACCTTGATTTCTTTGCTTCAGCACCTTGTTCTCCAGAAGTAGGCAATACATAAAGTTTATCAGGTCGTTGGTTGTGACCCCGTTGTTTATTGACGTAGATTACTGTATCGAATTAAAACCACGATATTTATATTACGCGGTTAGTCGTAGTAACCAAGTCCGACAATGCGACGTCTTGTACTCGATTTAAAATCAGAGCGTCAATTCTGTCTACGAAGACGAAATCAAACTCGAATTGAATACGCCATCGTATGCCTCATCTGTCGCGAAATAGCTGGTCAAATAATACTCCGGGATGGTCAGGTTGAACGCTGGCATTTCGCCGATACACGATTTATCCAAACGCCCCAGGTCTCCATCATTGCGGACGTATGATGCGAGCACCTCCATTGCGCATGTTTGACTCCCTGGGTCACCTGCAACCATTTGCGTCGTCGCAATGGTGCCATGGGAAGCGTATTCGAATGCGATCAGCTCCTTCTTCTCGCCATTTAGCCTATTCAAGAAAGATTCGGCGTACTTGTTAGGTGTTTGAGGATCCAACTTTCCGCTCATCAACAAGACGCTGGCTTGGCTGGGGATTGTAGCGGTCTTGTTCCAATATTGGTCACGCTTGTAGACAATGCCATTGCCGTCATAGTTGCCGACATTGAATTCATCGCATGACTTCGACTTTTCTTTCGAGAAAGCGCAGTACTGTGGGCCCAACATATAAACTCCACCTTCAGTGCTCATCTTAGCTTCTGTGATTCGAGCTTTCAGTTCGGACATGGGTGGTAATGGCGATTCCCAAACCTCCGAATATACGATGAGACTGTAAAGAAGCGCGGATTCAAACGCACTATCCTGTGTTTTAGCTTGAATGGTTGTTGCAATGGTGGTGAAAAATTGCGCTAGGACATCGTAGTCTTGAGGTGAACAGCGTTGGAGTCGGTAAATAACTGGGGGTATAAATGTTCGCAAGTACGAGTTCATCAACGCACTGCCAAGTACAGATCGTAGACCGAGTGACGGTGAGGGAGTATTTAGTCCTTGAGTACCATTAACCAGTGCAGCACAGGTTGAAGTCGGATCATTATCGAACTGCTCGATTAAGCCCTGAAGAGTTTTGCTGGGTCCTCCCGATTGGAAACGAGCCTTGCAGTCGCTGTCATATTCACAAAGCTCCAAGAAAGCATCGCCAACTTCACCAAAATTGGTGTCCCATTTTGAGATGTAGAAAAAGTCATCAGCACGGACTCCAGAAGTTGCAGCAACACCATCCAGTACGTATCCTGTTACCTGGGGAGGAGCAAGATGCATGAGCCGTTCCGCAAATATTGTGCCATAACTTCCGCCGTACACAATAGTACGTTCGCCATTAGTGTACTTCGAAATAAATGTGGCTAGATCGGTTGCAGCCGTCGTCACCGAGAATGATGCAAGATCACCGTACTTGATTTCGAGGTCTTTGGCACATGCTTGTACTTCAGACGGATCAATTTGAGCACCGAAAAAAGATCCGGTAGTAGTGACTTGCGCCGCGACACAGTCGAGCAATGCACTACGGCCAGTACCACGATGATCCATCGTATACACGTTGACCGTCCCTTCCAGTTGCGAATGCAGCATTACCATATACGCTTCCACTGAGCCACAAACAAACCAAGTATGAATACACTGAGTTAGGATCACGCTAGTAAGTACAGTTCGGGATTATTAACACTCACGACTGGTGGATGAGGAACCAGGACCACCTTGAAGCAGCCAAACATTTGAAGCATTGGAAGAGCTACCTGTCGTCGCAGGTAAACGCTTTACGAAGACGTCAACTTCCGGGTTCACGCCTTCAGGGGTCTCACAAATCCCAGGGTAGCACAACGGAGCGCTATACACAGCACATTCAGCGTGTTGGCCAATTGAGCTACCTTCATCCGAGAAGGTGTACTCAGAACAGGGATACCAACCATTCAGGTTGTGGTTTGACGTGGAAATGGACGCAGAAACCGATGTTGCTATCATTGCGAATGCAATGATGCGATGGAGATGCATATCTCTTGGCGGAATAGGAAGTTGCTGGTTGAAAGGAAATTTTGGAATGCGATAACTCGTTCACGGATGGCAAGGCTACATCCATTGCGTTGCTACAACGAAGAGCACATCGCAAGTTGTCTTGCAGTTCCAATGTACACCGTAAACCACGGCTGAATGCAGTACACGGACACTCCGTAAAAATGTCAAAAAAAGGGCACTGAAGTCAGGGTTAGCCCCTTAACTACTAGAAACAGACACGACCTCCCTCGAGCAACTTGAGCGCCTATTAACTTGAGAAGTGGTGGTATATATAGTGCTACATGATGTAATCGATTTACTCTGAGCTTAGAATTGTTGGTGGGTTTGGTGGGTTTTGGCATCCTTGGTGAATGACAGAAGTCAAGTTGGCGCGTAAAAAGAGCTGATGCTTCAGCTCTCCCTTTTTACGGGCTAAAAACTAGACAAAACTTAATAGGTACAGTGTAAGGAGAATTGTTGCATTCAGCCAGTGGTTTACGGTATATAAGTATGTACTGTACAGTAAACCACAGCTGTATGAGAGTTTCAATAATAATAACAAGAACGACTGGGGATAATATCTTGTAGTGTAGCGGAATGTGGCTACTGCTATCATTTAAGTATATAATAATGGACTTGATCCTCTCGACAAAAATCTTGATGTAAATGGTATGTAAACGGATTTGATAATATGATTAGTGTCAAGAACAGCTCGGGATTCACTACTAAAACATTCATTCATTGTTTCATGAATGGATGGCGGAAACAGGATAAATCGTCCAATACCTAATAGCTAAAGGGATAACCCTGATTTGCTAGAACACAACACAACGAACTGCAAATGTGGTCATCTCGCACAACTAATCTGAAGAAACGGCTGGAGACCATCCGCGTGATTCTGACCAATGCTCAGCGTGCGAACGGGGATAGTACAGAGCACAAACTCTATTTGATGGTGCATCGAAGTTTAAGAGGATATATCTATGCAGCTAACCTACACGAACAGTTCCGAGGCGTGGATATTACAGCAAGTGGTTGAAATAAATCTACATCAAATTCACAGTGCAACAACGCAAACTACTGTTACCCCTTGACGATGCTACTGTTCGCGCCGGCTTTACATGTAGTATTGACGGATAATCCCAGTCGGACAGCAAAACTCCATATTGGAATTGAATTGGCAAATCGACCAGTGACGGGTTTTAGAATGATACAACGAGAGTTACGAGAGGAATTAGGGTGGAAGTGGATCACAGAGGGCGAAATGCCGATACTTGCGAGAGTTCAGTGTCCGCTTTCATAATCCCTAGATCCTCGACCTGGAATACCCGTTCACATTGTCAGTGAGTGGGTATTCCCGGTCGAGGATCTAGGGATTACTGTAAGAATCCGGTTTTCTGCTTGAAGTACAATCTTCCGTACACATGCTTACTGGACTCATGTGTGAACTATTTGTTGGTATTACCGGTACATCTCATTATTGAATTGCTTAATTGACATTCATGTCATACATGTACTGTAGGCGCCTGCTCTATAGTACCTCTACCTGATTGCGGCAGCCAACCAAACATTTATCATTTGAACTCTGGCGAGAATCTGTGAATCCCCTTGGCCCTAATTTCAGTTCCCGAGTACCAGATGTTGTGCCATGCGATAGAACATGTACAAGTTTATGTCACGAATTGCATGTCCTATCGCACTCACGACGTACCAGCGTTATTACTATTAATATTGGAGATTCAAAACTACCAACGCATCGCGTTGGTGTAGGGCGATGTAGAGGGCTGACTTGGACTGAGGGTGGAGCAAGTCGAAGATAAGCGTTGTCTATTCTGCTAGTGCCGTTATGTCGGGGGCTACGCGGTGGCCATCTTGGGCAACACGAACTTTTATAGAAGAGTCAAACGTAGGTACAGTAGTGGTTCTTCATGGGGATGCAAACATGGGACCTATGATTATTGTAGCAGGCTGGTATAGGCGGAGTATGTACCAGTAATACATAATGCTCACTGTGAGCCATCCATTTGCCATCACCATATAGCAACTCATGCATGCATGCAAGCTCTTCCTGCAGACTGCGCAACGATGCTAACTTGCACGTAATTCAGTATAGGTACCATTTTTGCATCAAACTCAGTCACCATCGTTTTTGTTTATCACTACTGACTCGTGGAGGAATATAGACAGACTCAGGTGCCGATTTGCCGGGGAATTCTGTACCGCACATATATAAACAGTAGCAGTATAACTTATACGGAAGGGAAGTTTGACAAGACTAGTATTGATTCAACCTGAAGTGACAAGATAAGTATAGCGATATGGTGTACCTCTAGAAATTCCAGAGGGACAGTCCTACTGGTACCGGCGAACAAATTGCATCAAGTACGCCGCTTAAGTCACAAGTTTCTAACGCAGTTCTATTTGAACCAGCGCACTCCATGGATATGATTCAAACTGCGAGTTTACTCTGAGTATGGGCTCAAAAGGATCTAATGCTTTGACGTTTTGCGCGTTGCAAAAAGATTGCGAAGTGGGTAGATTAAGATAAGCGGTTATTCAGTCCTCTTCCTACTACTACCTTCACTACAGGGGTGCTTTCTCTGCAGCAGCCCCAGCTGCACCAACCATTGGTGATTCGATTATGAAGTACCGTTGTTGACATGCAGTTGATTATGGAGACGCAGTGGTGATGCGCGGTGTTACGGTAGCTGGTGCCGGTAGGGCAGTAGCGCTGCCGCCGTCGACGCAGGAAAATTTCATTTTAGTCTGATGATCCTGAACTCGTTGGACTGGAGATGTAAATTCTACTGCACTGAGATCGCATTGTTGCCCCTCGGATTCGTCGAATAGGGTGACCTTTATCAGGATGGATCCTGGAGATTTTAGCCCGTCGGTATCCGTCAGCGTTACCCCTACCTAATACCACGAGATAGTATTGAATAGTATTTCTAACACAACGTTCTTCATAAGGCAGCTTAGAGGCCAGGATCGCGACCATGACTCTAAATATAAGGAGAGAATAATAATGGAGAGCTACCCAGCAGAGACTGTTCTTGCCACTTGTTCTCGTCGGCTCTAGCAGCGGACCAGTTAATTATATCTTACAATTTTGATGTTTCCCAGTTCTTTCTACTGTAGCGTCAGGGCTGTTGACAGTGATAGTATAGATCCGGAGTCAACCCAAGAAGCACATTCGAACTAGTTTAATGCTTCTATGATTTACTAGTAAACCGTCAACAACAAAGTCTTGATCAACTCTCACTACGGTGATGGTCTTCTCCATGAGTATTTCTATTCCGTATACACTATATCTGTCGCAATGATGATTACCGATACTGACCTTGGTGAAAAAGTGTAGGGGTGAGATTAGCTGCTGTACAGTCAGGGATATTACTACTCTCGTCACTTAAGATGGGATCTATAGCATTTTTGTCAAATTCCCTATGCGAAGTATTTTAGTGGGCGGAATTCTCAGGATATATGTTGGTTTTTCAGGATGATAAAATGAGAGAGGTTACTACTAAGTTTTGAGAGAAAACAGGATGCTCACTACAGTGCGCGGATTCGTTACGATGATGCGTAGATTCACAAAGCAATGGAACCACATTCTAGACGATTACTCCTCAATAAGTTATTAACTGCTGCTTACTGCACATTGGCGCTATCAACACTGGTACGTCTTGCGTTTTTCTGAAGAATGTTGCTACAGACACCCACACAAGTTGGCCACGACGGCATTTCCTGTTTTTCTGCGTTTATCTCGGCATTTCGATGGCCGATTTACACTGCTTGAACACGACAGCAGCATCGGTCAAGGTAATATTTGTTGTTACTAACTCGATAACTGTAGCCGCACGTTCAAGTTTCGTCATTAGAAACTTGAGTTCGCATAGTCGCTTTCGTTAATTTGGATCGACTAGGTCTGCAGGGCGAATTTGACAAAATGGTGGGAATTTTTTTGGCAGTGTCACCACAACACTAGTACATCCATGCCTGTTCAACTGATCCAGTTGGTAACTTCAACTCAGGTGGAAAAAGATGCATACCACCGCCCCAATGATAAACAGGATAAGAGAACGCACGACTGTCATCAATAGAGGAAAAATCCTCTCCTCCAGTGTCAGCTATAGTATCATTTTCGGTATTGTGACCATCAGCATTACCAGTGTCATTTCGTGAACGGAAGAGCTGTAAAATGCCTTCATCCTCTAGCCGCTTCATTACAGACGACGCCATGCTGTCACATGTGGGAACGCCAAACTGAATTGCACGCTCCTCAAGAACTGACATAACTCCAGACAGCAAACGTTCATACAGAGCGTCTTGTGACTCAACGATCGTTTGCATATCAGCCTTTCGCATTTCTGCATCGTTCTTTAGCTGATTACGAGCTGCTCGCACACCATGTCCGACTTCGTCTTCTCATCGAAGAAGGCATCGATGACCTCGCACTGCTCGCGAGGTAGAAGCCACTGCCTCGTGACACAGTACTTTGTGCCTGGCACGAGGTCAATCTCGTGTCGTACTCCCCGATCCGGCGGGAGTTGGGATGGTGGGTGCTTCGACACCACATCCGAGTACTCTTTCACAAGAGGATACACTGGATCCTCCGGGTTCTTGAGAATCTCAGAACCCAAGCGCGTTGCGCGCTGCTTCGTGAACCCCTCCAGGACATCTCCGTCCATTACGGAGGATGAGTTCAAATCTTCAGGAGAGGTCTCCGGCTTCAGGAGCACCATCTCCGCAATCTCCCCGGCCTTCAACTCGGCCAGGAAGTCCTTCATGGACAATTCCTCGAGGTTCAGCAGTGCTGACACCTCTGGCAGTGCCTCCAGATGGACGGCACCTGCCCTAACTTGACGACCGGACACGCCGTCGAAGACATGGCATTGCTCTTCGACCGGCCGTGCCGGTGGGGTCTCAGACTCCGAGTGTGGTACTTGGTTATCCACACGGAAGGTGCTCAATGACACCTTCGCCCTCGTACTGGTCTTCTTGACCCCGCGTGGAACTACGTTACCCACGCTAGAGACGCACGTTGCGCTCTCAGCCTTCTCGGTCTCTCCGACCATGCGTGGAACTATGTTACCCACGCCGGAGGCGCCCTTAGCGTCCTCCTTAGCAGCCTCTGCTGCTTGCGGACCTATGTTACCCGCCTGGTCAGTGCCGTCCGGCACTGCCACAGTCGAAGCCCATACGGCGCGACAACTTTCAGCGATGGGACTTGCCGTCGTAGCAATCCCACACGCTTGGCAATGACCCTTGGTCTCACTACCGATTGCAAGGCCCATCGCAACACCTTCATTGGAGTCCGTGACTCCCAGTACTTCTTCGGGCGCATAAGCGCCTTGGCGACCATCTCTGGCACCCCAGTCCTGGACAGAGGTGGGAACATCACCAAAGATCTGTCGGAGACTGCGGACCGGCTAGCCCCAGTGGCTTTGCCACGCCAATCGATCCAGGGCTCGTGCTTTTTGAGCCACGGCATGCCCAGGATCAAGTCGTACTTATCCATGTCTAGGACAAGGAACGACTCTGTACTGTCAAAGCCCTCAACCTTTACAGCCAGGTCCATCCGGACCCCAGGTACGTTTACCACCGTACCATCGGCCAGTGTCACTGAAACCTGGCCCCTGCCTTCGCTTTCACGCAAAGCGTCGGCTTACTTGTCGCCATTCCGTGCGACCGTCTGGCGTCGAGCAAAGTTCGTCGACGCCCCAGAATCAATCAGGATTCTGAAGGGATGCGTGTACCATGAGCAGACCGCCGCTGCTCTTTCTCGTCTCGAGAGCACCCAGGCTCTCAGGGGCTAAGCCTCCATGGCGTGCGCCGTCCGCACTCCTACCATGGGGACTTAGATCTTCCCCAGCAGGGCGCCCCGCCCCTACTGGTGACCCCAGTTCCCCTGGCTCTTCGGTCGTGGCTTCTGCCACGGGCCCCTCGAGTCCCTAGGTTTGGAAGGGAACTTCCTTTGTCCTCCCGCAGGGCAGGCACGTTGCATGTACCCGAGCTTCCCACATCCGTAGCAACGGATGGAGCTCTGTACGGCCGTACCCAGTTCCATGGGTACCGGCCCTGTGCTAGCTCCAGCTGCTGGAGCTCCTTGCACTGCGCCTGACGACGCATTATGGCCTTGCCACACCGACGTAGGAGTACGAGCCTGTCGGTGGCTGTACTCCTCTTGGAGGGCGATCTGGATCGCCTCCTCCATAGTGTTCGCATGCACGCGGAACAACTGTGTGCGGGATGGACCCACCTTCAGGCCATCCATGAACACTGTCACGTTGATGTGTTCAGGTAGGCGGTTCCCCACCAGAGATGCAGCGAGTACTCGCATCTCCTGGATGTACTCATGCAGCTCACGCTTCCCTTGTTTACAGGCAAAGAAGCGCGAGCGCTGGCGATACTCATAGTTCGCCGGAAGGAAGGCGGCTCTAAGCTGTTGGCACAGCTGAGCCCAGGTTGTGAAGCAACCCGGCGTTGTCGCTTCGCGCGTGTACGCCCAGGTCTTCGCCCGACCTCCCAGGTTGGACAAGGCGAAAGCGACCCGAAGTCGCTCGGTCGATATGAGAGCCGCGTCCATCGCGAGCTCGACCTCTCGGACCCAGAAGTGGAGGTTCTCTCCCTCCTTCCCCTCATAAGGATTAACCTTAAGCCTCAACGGCTTAGGTTGGGCTGGCTTCATCTCAGCCACGGGGGTCTGCAGCCCCTGTACGTGGGCGATAAGCCCTCTCTCGTACGTGTCGAACGCCTCGATGCGTTCGACCTGCTCGGCCTGCGTAGCAGCCGCCAAGCTTCGGAGGGCATCTCCTCCAAAGATGCCCACCATCTTCCAGACCGACTCAAACTGAGAGTCGGTCAAATGAGGGAACTCCCTCTATCCATCTTGGCTTACCTTGTAGGGGCCACAGAGGATTCTCGTAGTCAATCTACCCGCGTAGGTGTGAATTGACTACAAGTGCTACCAAGTGTGACGGGGTCACACGAGCACCTTGCTTGAGGAAGCGTGCTATTAAGAGTATACAAACTCTAAGTGAACGACAGTTCACAAGTCCTGGTCTTAGGGGACTTAATAGCTAGTTTGGAGTAGATTTAGACTGATTTATTTATAGTTAATTAGGTTCATTTGGCCTGTAATACAAATAACTAATTAACTATACTTTATCCTAATTATGCATATAAAAGGTAGGTCAAATACGATTGGTTGGCCCTCAGCGACCTAGACCTACGTGGCAGTAGTGTGGTCCACACCAGGAGTGTGGTCCACACCACTCACAACAGAGTATTAAAACAAATACCCACAGAAGTATATCTACTTCTAAAGGCGGTACCCTTTCTAGGGTACCCCTTCATGTAACCCCGTTACACGACATGACTACCAAGCGCGCCGAAGTCCTCCTATGTAGTGGAAACTATTTCCACTGGGAGTTTAACATGAGAGTGACACTCGCCCGGAAGGGGCTACCCGCTCATGTTCAAGTCATTAAGGCGGAGATCGAGATCACAGAAGCATGGCTGATAAGCGACGCTAAGGCTCTGGCAATCATCGCTCAAGGTGTTGAGCTGCAACATCAGACCAAGATCCGTTCTGCAGTACGCGCCATGGAGGCATGGAACACTCTGTGTGAGTACTACAACCGTACCACGCTGCACAACCGTGTTGCTATACTAGGCGCCTGTATGAGTTCAAAGATGGAGGAAGGAACACCCATGGCCAAGCATCTGGATGCGTTCGACGTGCTTGTGGTTGGTCTCCAGACATTAGGAGAGCCAGTGGACGAAGCACGGCAGTTGGTGGTGCTGCTGAGCATCCTTCCCTCCGAGTACGAATTGATTGCTTCAATAGTGGAAAACTCGAAGGATATTACGCTGACCGAGTTCAAGGAAAAGCTACTGAAGGAACATGAACGGTTGCAGAAGAAGGGAACCACGGAGAAAGCGTTCCGAGCCAACGGAACGCTGGGCTGTTTAAAGGGGGCCGAGTCGCAAGGGCAACACTCCGAAGAAGAGTGGTGGCTTTAAGAGCAAGTGCTTCAAGTGTGACCAGGTTGGGCATATGAAGCGGGACTGTCCGAGTAAGAACGAAGGGATTGATAATGACGCAGTGTTCGCAGTGGGAGAGAGGCGACTCTCTGGGTGGCTGATTGATAGTGGTGCGACATCGCACATGACTCTGTGTACCGTGATGACCAGTTCGCCTTTGAAGGAACGGATCAGGCATCAAGGTAACGATTGCTGACGGTAAGAAGCTACGGGTGGCTGGTGAAGGAACAGTTAGGCTGACCAGTTTGAACGGCAAACACATCAAAATGATGGAGGTGCTGTACATCCCGGGACTAGACAGACGGTTGGTTTCGGTGGGGAAGCTTGTAGTATGCGGTCTAACCTTGGCGTTTCAGCGTTCCTCGTGCGTTATTCGAGGCAAAACCTGCGCTATTGCGTGAGGTAGCACGATTGGTAAGGCGTACATGCTCGACTACGAGCTGGAAGAAGCGCGGTTCGTGGAGTACGCGGGAACTGGTAGTCAGTGGGAGCTTTGACACGCTCGCATGGGACACCCCAGAGAGAACGCTATGATCAAGACGCAACGTGTCACGAACGGTACGCCAACCGTGGGTCGTGGTATCAAGACTTTGTGCGGTAGTTGCACGAAGGGAAGCAGACTGTGACACGATTCCTGTCGCGGTCGGAACGCATGTCTTCATGTGTGTTGGAACTAGTTCACACGGATGTGATGAAATAGGTTTCCAAGGGAGGATCACGATATGTTCTGACATTTGTGGACGATTTTTCATAGTTTGTGGTGGTGTACTTCCTTAAGAGTAAGAATGAAATGGTCGCGAAACTAGCAGAAATCAGAGTGTTCTACGGGAACCAATTTGGAGAACGCTTAAAATGTCTGCGGTCGGACAATGGGACGGAGTTTGTGAACAAGAAGTGGCCGCACTGTGCAGCTGGAACGTATCATGCATCAGTGCACCGTTACATACAGCCCCCAACAAAATGGAGTGGCGGAACACATGAACCGCACCATCATGGAGAAAGGCCGAAGCATGCTATACTACAAGGGTGTATCAACAACGTGGTGGGCTGAAGCAGTAAGCACGGCAGTGTACTTGATCAACCGTTCCTCCAATACAATCGATTTGGATGTGACGCCATACGAAGTGTGTTTCATGGTGAAGCCACGACTGGAACACTTGCGTGTGTTTGGATCTCTAGGATACGGTCATAGCGACGAAGTGAAGAGGAAGAAACGCGAGCCCAAGCTTTTCAGGTGTATGTTTCTCGGGTACGCCGAGATTGCTAAAGGCTATCGCGTGTATGACTTGGAGGCGTCCAAAGTCAACGTATCACGGCCAGTGAAGCTGGACGAGCGCGAATTGCGAGGAATATACAATACACCCTCGTCACAGCATCACGGAACGGTTATACATGTAACGAAGGATGGTGACGAAGGAACGGTTCCTGTTGATGAGGAACAACAGTCTGCTGCGGAAGAACCGATGGAGGTAGCTGAGGAGTCTATTTTAGACGTCGAGATGGACGACGTGGAACCTGAGATGAACGTAGAAGAAGTGATGCAGCTGCCACCACCTGAACGCTCGGGGTCAACCGGACTGGAACTAACACCGTACCATCCACAGCCCGAAGCGTACCAGGAAGATCGACTAGTATTTCATCCAGAATCTGAACGGTCACGACGATCTCATGAGCCAGTGGTCCTACTGGAGAATGGTTAAAACGATGGTGAAGAGTCAATTTCGGAAGGAAGTGACGGCCCACCGTCCCCAAAGCGTGCTATGATCAACGAGGATAGACTCATCGCTGAGGCAGTGATGATATACGTGGCAAACATCGTAGAGGTCACGGACGTACCGACTACATATGCGGAAGCAATGGCTAGCCATGAGGCTGATGAATGGCGAAAGGCAATCAACGCTGAGCTGTATTCGCACGAAAAAAACACTACCTGGACACTTGTACCGCGTGGTCCGGACAAGCGTACCATTGGCTGTCACTGGGTATTCGCTAAGAAGCATGACGAGAACGGTCGTGTAACTCGCTACAAAGCACGGTTAGTTGCTAAGGGATTCAAGCAAAAGTATGGAATAGACTTCTTTGAAACTTACTCCCCGGTGGCGAATATGAACTCAATCCGTGTGGTACTAGCCGTATGCGTGACATTCGACTACATAATGGAGCAGCTGGATGCGGACACAGCGTTCTTGAACAGTGGCTTAAGTGATATCGTGTATATGGAAATTCCTCATGGAGTGAAGAACGCTAAAGGCTTGGTATGCAAACTGTTGAAGGTCATATATGGACTGAAACAGGAAGCAAGTGCTTGGAACAAGACTATTCACCGAGTGTTTCTGCTGAACGGCTTCAAGAACTGTGGGGCAGACCAGTGTGTCTATGTGAAGCGCACCAAGAACGGTTTTGTGTACGTGTGCTTATATGTGGACGACATTATCATCGCTGCGAAGACAGAGTGAGAAATAAGCAAGGTTAAAGACACCCTCAACAATGCTTTCAAGATGAAGGAGTTGGGCACTGCGAAGTTCATATTGGGAATGGAAATTGATCATGACAGAAACGCAAGTACGCTTTTGATCAAACAGACACGGTACATTGACGACGTTGCAGAACGGTTTGGACAGAAAGACGCTAAGCCAGTTGACAACCCGTGCTCATTGAATCTGAAGTTATCCAAGGCACAGTCACCTGGAACGGTGGAGGAGCGTATCGAGATGCAATCTAAGCCGTACCGTTCCCTTATCGGATGTTTACTCTACATCACGACGTGCACCAGACCGGATATCGCGCACATAGTGACAAAGCTATCTCGATTCCTCGAGAACACCGGACTCCAGCATTGGCGTGCAGCTGCCCGTGTACTACGCTACTTGAAGACGACGCGTGAGCATGGCATCCTGTACAACGGTGGTAAGAACGGTTTGAAAGTTGAAGCATTCATGGATGGTGACTGGGGAAGTTATATCCATGACAGGCGTTCTGTATCGGGGATCATGGTGATTATAGGGAACGCTCCAGTAGTGTTCAAGTCCAAATTCCAGAGGACGGTTGCGCTCAGCTCTGCTGAAGCTGAGTACATGGCGTTGAGCTTGTGTGTGCAAGAGGTACTCTGGCTGCGTGCGATGCTGAAGGATATGGACATACAGCAAGAGGGCGCAACGCGGATTTGGGAAGACAATCAGGGAGCGATCGCACTGGCAAAGAACGCTGGCTACAACTCTAGGACGAAACATGTCGACATAAAGCACCATTTCACTCGCGAGAATGTGGAACGCGGAACAGTGAAAGTGGACTACGTTGATCCGAAGCATCAGCTCGCAGATTTGCTGACGAAGGGTCTTGGTATCAAAACCCTCAAGTACCTGAGCAATGCAAGCGTCATCAAGGCGAAGATCACCGTGCATTAGCGGTGAGTGGGAGTGTTGGGCTGACACCTCTTATGCACGGTTCGTCTACGGTTCGGGACCGCGTAGGTGGTTCGTACGAGGAGCTCTTCTGATTGGCTACGTTGACATGGATGGACCACAGACGCGCATTAGGAGGACAGTACGAGTAGGACAAGTTTGTTTCTTTAACTTTAATCTACTCACTTCGGCATTTGCCAACAACATCGCAAGCACTACCTCAACACATAAAATGTTCTATATAAATCATATTAAGGATAGAACAGTGCGAAATTGTCAGGACGCCATTCCTGACAAAAATGCAAGCTGAACCGATCGATTTACTGGTGTTGGAGGAAGCAGTTACCAACGCCCGTGTGAGTACGATATCAATTAGCTCGCGTGCTTCCTATCTAAGCTCAACGACGCGCTTCTTGCAGTGGATGATTAAAAACAAGCAGTCGTTAGTGCTGGACGAATTCGCGAACGCACTCGAGTATGACGCTGATGGATTAGCAGACAAAAACTCCATTAAACATGCTTTATCAACAGCACCTGATAATCCACCGATTAACTTCAATAGCATAACAGCACGCGACTTCATGACATGGGTGGTCTCTATGAAGAAACGGAACGGCAATTATCACAGTTTTTCTAACTACGCGGGTCATCGATCAGCATTTCACAACATCTTCCAAGATTACCGTAAATTTATATTGGGAGGACAGCTTTAGCTGGCTGAACATCCTAACCAATTTTATTTCATCGTGCGGACCCCCATATCTTTAATTCGCAAATGTTGCCTGAGTCGATAGTCCACAGACTGAGGCTACTATTACACAAAAGTGTGTAGATTTGGTGGTCAGAGTGTCGCTTGAAATGTGTCTCCATTTCAGTCATAGACTTCCACAGCGGTCTATTCGTGCTACTAGTATTAATTTGAGCTCAAAATTAGCCTATGTCAGACTTATTTATGGTGTATTCACAATTTGTCTGAGCTAAATTTTCAAAATTAGTCTTGAAAATGGGCCAAATTGGCGACATGGTTTGGTTTCTTCCTACAATTAGCAGCTGTTGCTGTTAGAGAAATGAATCAGAAGCAAGGTAAGAGTGATGCCTACTGCGCTCGCAATACTGTGATGCGCTGCAGCTAATCTTTGAATAAAGATGGAGTCTAGTTACAAGTCGACTCTTCCCTCACCTACAGGAAATCCTCAAACAGTATTCTGAGGAATTTGCAGGCAATAAAGAAATTGAAAATTGGACTACAAGTCCATAGAGAGACAGGCACCAAAATGACTCGAGCGGTAATAACGAAGGCAAGTCGGTACGTTTTATAGTGATGAATAGTACGGGTGGCAAAAAGACACTCCTCTAATTTCATTGAATCTTAGACTAATTTAGAAGTTCAAAATTGGTCAATGCTCAAAATGAGTCTATGCAATCTGTGCTCAGACTAATCACTGTAGTAGCTGTAGTTTTGTAATGCAGTGGACTCTACCAGTGGTAGAGGCTTCCAACTCGCAGAATATGCGAGGTGTCCGAATAGGAAGTACCCCTAAACGTTTCGCAATATGAAGTGTTTAAATACATTGAGCGCTTTGCTTCAGCAGATTTGGGTCACAAGACGGTATTACTGATACCGTATCACCATTTTCAGACTCGCACAACGCAAAAAAATTACCCATACGCAGGTACACAGACCGTGTCTATGTACCTGCGTATGGGTCAAAATCGGGAGTGGAATCGTTTACTTTCTGAGTGCATATGAACTGCTGCCTTTACGCAGACTATGTGCCCAATGTCTTTTGGGTTGCAGCTGAGAACCCAAATTTCCTCATCACTTTTAAAGCTTCTATTAGTTGCATTCTCTGTCCTCCCAGCCCAAAGCATTGCCTCTAGTGTCTGTAGAATTAGAGCGCGAGATTAGCTGCCACTTCAAAAAAAGTTTACAACGTAAGGTGGCAGCAGCCATTAGCCAAAGGTGAGGCCAAATCAAAATTGGGAAAGATCCCATACCTATCAGCTTGCTATGGCGATGCTGCAAAGTTGTTCGCGGGATATGGTATTTGCCAGAACCTTTATGATTATGTCGTGTAATTTGATGGCGCGTGCAGCGAATACTGTCTCAATTTGCTACAAGCACCTTGAATGAAGGGAAGATGCGCTTTGTGTGTACTTTGCTCATATGAAGAATGATCAACGTGGTGCACGACCTCGTGACCCACGCCACGTCTCCGCAAACTCTATGGCCCCTGAAATTTGCCCCATCCTCGCGCTGGATAAGTATGTAATAACTGTTTTTTACATTTATAATACACCTAGACCATAACATATTTGTGATTTTTGCTTTCAGGTGTGTACTGGATGGTTTACGATGTGGACGATGAGGATGTTCATTTATTTCCTAGAAATGACAAACACGAGCGATTAGAAAGGTGTTAGGGAGCATTTAAAAGGTCCTCAAGTAGCCACAGAGCTCGAGAGCCGAGGGACTATTGCTGATGATATTGGTACGCATTCGATGCGCAAGGGGCATCAACATTTTGCTCCTCTGGGTTTACTGCTTGCCCACCTTCCGTTGCCGTTCATCTTCGTGCTGGATGGTCGATGGGAGGGGTGCAAAACCGAAACTTGCGGAATGACGCTGCTGGAGACATGTTTGTTGGCCGAACCGTTAGTGGTCTTCTATTCTTCAGCCAGAAATTGCCGTCCCCCCACCTCATGTTCTCACTCGTGACGAAACAGCGAAGCAACCAAAGCAGATTTGCTTCCCAAGCTTGCCTGAGCAAGTTGAATTTGTGGCTGAATTTGCATTGGCCTCGCTGATTTACCACATTGATTTTTTACGTGAACTATTACCGACTAATCACCCTCTTTTCCAGTCTCCACTGTCTGCCAATGCCGATTTAATACTAGAACTACAGTCCCGCGTTAGGACAACGTCATCGGAATCTAACATGCGGCCTACTGGTGTGCCCCCGCACGTCGCAATTTTAAGTGAAATTGGAGTCGACGTCCCCGCACTCGACGCCGACCTTCTGCGTTCGGAAACAGAACGGGAAGTGGCGTCTGGTTCACGCTTATAACAAGCTGAACAATGCGACGGTACCGGCACAAACGCCGATCCCTCGCAAGGATGTGTTGCTAAACAACATGTCGGGCTGTACGCTGTACAGTGCCCTGGATCTGGTAGACGGATACTACCAGATCCTGATGCGGGAGAGTGACATTCCTCTCACCGCAGTGAGCACCCCGAGCGGGATGCTCTGGGAGTGGCTAGTGATGCCACAGGGGCTATTGAATTCCCCAGCGACGTTTAATCGCTTGGTCACACAATTGTTTAGACCATTGCGTACGTTCGCACAGACGTACTTCGACGATATATTCGTCCATAGCCGTGCCGAAGGCGGCCAGACGACTATGGAGGTGCATTTGAAGCACCTCCGTCGAGTGTTTGAGGTCATGTGAGCCAACAAGCCCTATGCCAACATCGACAAGTGCTTCTTTGCAGCTGAGGAGATAAAGGTCCTCGGCTGCTTTGTCAGCAGGGTCGGTGTACGCGCCGATCCAGGGAAGGTCAAGGCCATAGCGGCTTGGCCAACCCCGAGGTCGCAGAAGGACCTCCGGAAGTGGTTAGCCTTAGCCAACTATCTTCATAAGTACAGCGCAGGGTACGCTGAACTTGCTCGACCCTTGTCGGATCTCTTAAAGAAGGATGGCGACTAGGTCTGGGAGAAACAGCATCAGGATGCTTTCGGCAGCATTAAGGCGAGCTTGCAGCAAGCGCCAGTCCTGGCCTTGCCGGACGAAAACAAGTCATTCAGTGTCGTCTGTGACGCTTCTGACTATGCAATAGGCTGTACGCTATTGCAGAAGGACGATGGAGGACGCGAACGCGTCATCTCCTTCCAGTCCAGGCAGCTGAAGGCTGCCGAACGTAACTATCTCGTCCATGACAAGGAGCTACTTGTAATGAAGTATGCTCTTGTCAAGTTTAGAGTACATCTTTTGAGCCCAAGGCCCTTTGTGATCTACACTGACCACGCGTCCTTGCGGACTGCCACCAATTCGTTGCATTGGTCGCAAAGGAGGGCGAGGTGGCTGTCATTCTTCGCGGAATACAACTTCCGCGTCGAATACAAGCCGGGCAAGCTCAACGTGCTTGACGATGCATTGTCGCGTCGACCTGACTATGAGCTAGCTCATGTCAGTCGGGTCACGACAGATCTGTACGATCGGATACGCTTAGCGTATCAGGAGGACGAGAACTACACACAACTGTTGCAGTTCTTGTCCGATGGCAAGGACGCCAAAGTCGACAGGCTTTCGCCTCGACAGCGGGCGTAGCTCCATCGTTATGAGCTGACCGAAGGGTTACTCCATTACAGAGTAGACCCTAGAGATCCTCCTCGGGTTGTCGTACCAAACGACGAGGATCTGAAGTATGACATACTTCTAGAGGCACATGATGCGCCGACAAGTGGCCATCTTGGCCGGGAGAAGACCTACCAAGCGACCTCTCAGATAATTTGGTGGCCCCGCATGTACAAGTAGGTGGCACACTATGTCAAGACATGTGAAACATGTCAGAGGGTGAAGCCTTCGGGTCACGCCTCGGCTCCACTGCAGAGCCTACCTGTACCAGCTGATTGCTGGAAGTCGATGAGTCTCGACTTCCTCTTCGTCCTGCCGGCCGATGACAGGGGCAACACCGGCATATTGGTGTTTGTCTGCCGTTTGAGCAAGATGGTGCATCTTGCTCCGGTACGTGACAAGGTCACCGGGAAACAAGCTGCACAACTGTTCCTAGATAGCGTGTTTTGCTATCATGGTCTACCAGAGACCATCGTCTCGGACAGAGTCCCGCGTTTCACGGGTGCGTTCTGGGACTCCCTGTTCCAATTGTTGGGAGCTAAGTTGACGATGTCAACTGCGGACCATCCGCAGACGGATGGTCAGACGGAGCGCGTCAACCGCGTGCTCGAAGATACTCTGCGCAGTATCTGTGCGGAAGCACCTTAGTCCTGGTCGGACCAGATGCCTATGGTTGAGTTTGCACTCAGCAATGCGGTACACGCATCAACGGGGTTTACCCCGTTCTATTTGAATGGGTTACGACACCCCCAGGTGCCGCTAACTTTGCGGGGAGGCACCGTGACCTCCATCATAAGTGGGGGAGAGGCTCGGAAAGCGTTTTCCTCCCAAGACTCAGGTATTGAGAGCGAGTCTTTAAAGAGGCAGTTGTCGTCGTTTATAGACGACAGGCTGACATTGATCAGCCGGGTTAGAGATGCAATGGCATCAGCCCAAAATAAACAGAAGGAGTACTCAGATAAACATAGAGGAAACTTAGATGATTTTAAAGAAGGTGAATTGGTGTTGTTAGACACTAAAAACCTACCGCTAAAGGTGGTTAGCTCTGTAGAGAGCAACAAGTTGAAGCATCGCTTCATCGGATCCTTTGCGGTCCTGGCCAGACATGGCGCGGCGTATACCATTGACCTGCCAAAGTCAATGGCGACGCACCCGACGTTCTACGTGGGGCGTCTTAAGCGGTATCACGACCCGCTGGGTCTTCCTTCTCGGACGGAGGAAGACCAAGGTGAGAACTCACCTCCTCGAAACGAGGCTGAGTCCTCTGGACAACCGGAATTGCCGGTGTCGGAGTCTGTGAATGATAAGCAGACTGGTACCCACGCGAGTCATACGAAGGGTATGACGGTACCGAGTGGGAAG
The DNA here is from genome assembly GCA_008079305.1 of Phytophthora palmivora. NCBI lineage: Eukaryota > Oomycota > Peronosporomycetes > Peronosporales > Peronosporaceae > Phytophthora > Phytophthora palmivora. Next base: position 83,510 of record VOQZ01000779.1, on the reverse strand, counting down.
AACTTGGGTAAGAGCTATACCCATAAGCCGAGTGGTACGAGTACATCTGTGGCTCATAAGAGGGCATCCGATTATGCACCTCATGGCTTAGAGTCTCTAAGCCTCGACGGAACTCCTTCAAGGCAGCTGCCGGAGCTCGGCGGTCAACGCGCCCGTGGAGCTCATGAGTCTCACGACCAAGAGTGTCCAAGTCCTGACGAAGGACCTCAAGGGTCCCCGGCTTGCCAGCCTGAGAGGCAGCCTGACCACCAGGTCCAAGCCCAAGGGCTATCTCGATCGCATAAACGCGATCTCGAAGCTGACGGACCTCGTCGCTTAATAGGGACCCCACAGAGTCCCGACCCGAAGTTGAGGGTCCAGAAGGATACGGCTGAGAAGGAGCCCCGTACTCAAACGCGTGCGAGAGCTCCTCCTGCCCTCCTTGATCGGAACGGCGAGCTCCACTACCATGTGGAGCGGGTCATCCAACAGCGACGGCACTCCGGGAAGCACCAGCAGCTTGTGAAGTGGCGGGGTTACCCCTCGTCACAGAACTCGTGGGAGCCGGAAGACCGGCTTCGGGTTGACTGCCCGAAGGCTGTTGAGATTTGAGATCAACAGCCGGGGCGTAACTAGCCCGCGGCTTCTTAGCCGCCTTATGGTGTACGGTCCCTGGGTTGACGGAACCGTACCCGCACTCATCTTGAGCGCTGGACTTAGACTGCTGTCTAAGTCCCTCCATGACGGAGTGGAGTTGCCGCTTAGCAATTAAGTGGGCAAACGCAATGCGAAGATCGCGCTGGTCCAAGACATAGGACAGCAGACGATCTTCCCGGACTTCTTTCAACTCCTGAATTGTGAAGTTCTTTAGAGAGATCCATCTCCAGAACAAGTCCTCTGCCTGGGACTGGGTTGTGGTATTCTCGGGCTGTACCCAAGGGTACCCCCAGATGGGGAAGAGACCACCACGGTCTTCCGGTTTCTTCCGAAGACTTGTGAATTCCTTAAGACGAATTCGGTGTGGTGCAAGCAGCACACACCTAGCGGCCTCAATGTCGCTGACAAAGAGTGGTTCATCTTGAACCAAGGCACGCTCATAGGCGCCACACGAAGTGCGCCCATGGTTAAGACCACGAGGGGCCTTGAGGTGCTCCAAGAACATTGGAGACCCAGACCCGGTGGGTAATATCCGCGAGGATACACCGGCGTGGGAGGCACTGGAGTGCCTTGCAGTTGAGCAGCTTGATAGCGCTCCTGCTGCTCATCGAGATCATTAGAGATCTCTTGGGGCTCAGCGACAGCCCCCTCCTCTTCCACCTTGTTTGAGGAGTCGAACAGGGATCGGAATCCCTTAGCGATTGAAGGCTCTGACGTAGGAGAGCCAGGGGCTGCGCGCTTCTTAGCAGCAGCAGCACCCTCACCAGCCCGTTTTGGAGAAGCTGCTTTCACAGCTTGGGCTCGAGCCTTACCTTCAGCTAAGGTAAGGTGCTTGGTAGGCGAGCTCGTCAAAGCCGCCTTAGCCTCTGGTGAACCTGGATCATCAACAGGTGCTTCCTGCGAAGGAGCATCCTGTGAAGAAGTAGGATCCTCGGTGGATCCGATGGTGTCCCTTGGGACTCCGACCCCATGATCATTAGAATATCGAACTCCGGGGACTCAGCCCCAGGACTGTGATCTCGATAGGCGAACCGAGGGTTCGGCTTATCGTCGGGTGACAAGGAGCGCGAGCGACTGCGTCGTGGGCTCCCTCCTTGTGCGGCAGCAGCAACAGTATGCTTGCTGGTTGCCTCAGAAGCCGCCTTGCGGACTTCCTTGCGCGGAGCGGCCTTGTCTTTCTACTTGGCCTTAGCAGTCTTCGACCTCGCGGTCTTAGACTTGGAAGGCGCCGAAGCGCCGCGGGTGCTTGCCTTCTTAGGCATCTTGAGAGGTTGACGTGGAAACCTCCGGGTGTCTTGTACGCGCGAAAAGGCTGAATGAAAGTCTTAAAGCCACAACGGTGGCTCGTCGATGAGTATCGACAAGGACAGGAAAAAGGGCGGAGCTCTCTTCCTAGCTCCTCATTGGTTGGGGGTATTTCCAACCGTGGGGGAGGATGTACCGGGGTTATATGAAGGGGTACCCTAGAAAGGGTACCGCCTTTAGAAGTATATATACTTCTGTGGGTATTTGTTTTAATACTCTGTTGTGAGTGGTGTGGACCACACTCCTGGTGTGGACTACACTACTGCCACGTAGGTCTAGCTGGCTGAGGGCCAACCAATCGTATTTGACCTACCTTTTATATGCATAATTAGGATAAAGTATAGTTAATTAGTTATTTGTATTACAGGACAAATGAACCTAATTAACTATAAATAAATCAGTCTAAAATCTACTCCAAACTAGCTATTAAGTTGCCACTCTCGTCAAAAAAATTTCAAAAAATTTACAGTTTGTTCCGTTTCAATAAACCTAGGGTACTTCGTACTGAAGTGGTGTGGTTCACACTTGACGTTACGTCTTGTACACCACCGCCAATACACAAAACTCTTCCGGACTAACTCCTACAACTAGACTCTCTTTCTTACGTCTAAAAGTTGCGGAAGGACCTGGATTATCAGGCCAAGGTACGCGAAGATACTGAGTCACACTATAGTTACGCTTATTAATTGGCTGTGTTTGTTCAGGATGCGTTCATGATGCACGATGTGAGTGTGACGGCATAAGCATTCAGTCGCATGTCAATGGGAGGCGAGGCTTTGCTAACGTATAAGGGAGATCCTTTCAACGACAAGAGGGGGTTGGCAACTTTGTTGCTTGCTCGCTATAGATGCATGGAAAGTGGCTGTACGGGTGGGTGGTCTCATGCATCAAGCACGGAAGCAGCGCCGTGCTTGGTGATTACCACCAAGATATTTCAACTACGCTGGAGCATGTGGGGAAGGTAACCCCAAGTGTGTTCACGATCGACACCAAGTCGCGACGGACCTGGCGGACCGATCGCGATCAAGATTCCGCTGCCAAACACTGAGGGCCCTGTAAACCCGCTAGTGTTCAAGTTATCTTACCGAAGCGCAAAGAAAAGGTGCACCCTTCGCGCTCAGCTCAAGCACCACATAAGGGTAGATTCTCTCCTGGGTCGTATACAGGTCTGATCGTGGTTTGGGTCGTGTAGACGTTTTGGTCGTCGATTTACTTGGTCGTTCTTTTGGGTCGTTGTAGCATAAAGTCAATCGGAAAAGCATGATACCAACATACATGAAGTGGATGCCTCGTATACACAGCTTGCTTATCGGATAAAGCATTCAACTTTCGCGCAGATACCGCCAACGTCTGAACACCTTAGCCTAAGTAAGCATTAATACGATCAACTATCTATATCGCGCTACCAATTGCATCGAATCTTATCGGTCGCCAATACCAATGCCTCTACTAGCCATTTTTCTACTAGCATTCACATCCCAACCTTCCGTCCATTGCCGAGTAATACTATGTCAAGCCAGAGCGGCGGTGGCGAAATATCGAAGGGTACAAGGACAGCATCCAGCAGGCGAGATCCACAAACGAAGATCAATCACAGAGGTTTTGACTATACTCGTGCTTGGGCATCAAACCGCAAGATGGTGTACCGTTGTAGTGTATACCGACGTACAGGCTGCAAGGCGCGTTTGGTAATTCGACCAGCTGTTAGTGGGTTTGAACTAGTGAACATGCACACATGTGTACAGCATGTTCAACCTTCTACTGAGATACTAGACTGCACGATGGTAATGAAACAACGGGTTGACAGTCTGTACATTCTCGATTTGACTAGACCAGTACACGATGTGTGGCAACAAGTCAGTGAGGAATACTACCTGGATGACGACGTCATTCGCAAAGGGTTATCCGAAGAGCAAGTTACAAGCCGTGTTTATCGCGTACGCCAGAAGCACTACGGTTCTCACTTGCTCGGACTCATCGAGGTTCCACCTCTCTCGATGGTTGAGGGCAAGGCGTTGAGCTTCTTTCAGTTTCACATGTCAAAACCAAAAGTGGATCCTACCAGAAAACCGGACCGCCTTATCGGCTGGGCTCACCCAGTGCTTCGTCAATTGCTCATGTACAACGGGGTGTCTTTGTTCTTCGATGGAACATTCCGTTGTGTACCTACAGAGTTTCAACAGTGTATGGTACTAATGGTACATGATCAAGCTAGCGAGCTGTTTATTCCTGTTTACTTCGTGTTGTGCAGCTCAAAGTCAAGTGACACGTACTTTGACATCCTAGAGATAATTTACCGCGACACCTCTGAAAAACTAGAGCCATGCGAATTTGTCTGCGATTTCGAGCTTCCATTGATCAACGCAATCGAGAAGCAATTTCCAAATGCTGAAGTCATTGGCTGCCTGTTCCACTTTAAACAGGCGGTTCGACGGCGAATGAAAACCACATACAGCATTCCCGATGCTGAGGTTCGAATTGCAATGGAGAAAGGTGTGCTCGATGTCCTCACTGTCATCGACCCCAAGTTTGTACCCAGACATGGAATCCGCTGGGTAAAGCGCACCATTCGTGCACGTTGCGTCGCAGCAGGCATTGAATATACACGCCCTAAATGGAAGCAGTTCTGGGGATATTTCCGCTCAACTTGGCTTGGCCGATACAATATTGACGCGTAGAATGTTCATGGCCTTGACAGCAGCATTGTCGCAAGAACGAACAACCCTCTAGAACGCTTTCACCGCGAGCTAAATCGCGCTTTTCCGACCCCACACCCCACAATTACCACATTCGTCAAGACCATCCGAACAATTTCACAAAGGTTTGTTTTGAAGTTGTCCGATGTCACGAATGGACGGCGTAAACGTGGCAGCAAAAGTAATCCGAAGAAAAGAAAAGGACAGCGACATCGTATTAGCAGTTCTGTGGAAAGCATAGAACTTCCTGTTCCTGTGGTATTCACAGAGGCAGACGCTGCTAGCGACTCCGAAAGCGAGGAAGAAATGGATGGAAGTGAGCATTCTTCAGCTGAAGATGTCGTAAGCGAGAATGGGAGCGGGGGCTGTGAGGTTCTTCCAGACTATTCATTCGAGCCAGGTGAGTACTGTGAAGATACTTTAGATTTTCGCACAACGATAGTATAGTGGTCGTAGTTGACCTGTTATCTCAGTTACCAAAACTGAATGCTAACTCAGTGGTATGTATTTAGTTTGTGGTAGGGGCTAGATGTAGTGAGTGTTCAGGACACAACGAGCTAGGGACTCCCTGATACATTAATTGAAAACTTTGCATGTCAAAACCCCTTGTCAACACAGTGGTGAGTTGGATGAACATTTGAATCGGAGCAGAGCAAACCAGGCTTGGTGTATCTAGTAACTTTCACGTGTGGTGTACGGATATGAATGGCTAAAACCTAAACTTTCATGCACTGTAAACCAGGTCACTTTATCTTTAATGTTGCACCATACTTTACTACCGGTCGGGCCTGATGATTAGGTCGGCACTTTCAGACGACCCAAAGTGCAGACCAGACCTGTATACGACCCAGGAAGAAGTCTACCCACATAAGAAAGACGGCAAACACTGGCACGTCTCAGAGGCTTCTATAGGTCAGTAAATTAACTCAAATAGAAGGCCATGAATACCACCACCTGAATCAGGAGTCCTCATAGCACGCTTCCTCTAAGTAAGGTGCTCGTGTGATCCCGTCACAGATATTCTGGTTGTCCACAACAATGCTGGTACCATTTGCCTCTTACGGCTGGTTCACTGCTTAGACAGCAGAAATATTCGTGCTGAGTTTTATCCACATGTGTTAAACACACGTTGATGACAGCATTGATATTTACGTCAGGAAGTAGCAGGAGCTGGTGTGATGCGAGTACTAAGCGGATTGGAAAGTGTTTTTAGGTCAAGACTGGATTTGCTGACGCCAAGTCGCGCACTACGCCAGTATTGTGGCAGGAATAAACGCGAATGAATATGCTGTAATGTGATCGATTATTTGAGACTACACTAGTCTACAAGAGATGGTGTATGGGTCTCCAGTCATTCTCTCGAGCACGAAGATGACTAAAAATGCGAGCAGGAAACACTGCTATCACGTACTAAGCGTGCCTGTGCACAAGAAGCGTGACAAAGGCGTAACTGAAAGCTCCATTCTATTGATGGATCGAGTACCACAACTTCTCGAGATAACACAGCGTCTTAGCCTCCTCCGATTGACACCATTTACAGACATGTGGCTGCAGTCAGGAGATCATCATTTTAACCATTATGCTTCCACGTTTTCGTTGGATGGGCATGCTCCCATGCGGTCTTAAGACTCTGCCATAGCTTAAACTCATGGGTGGGCGTAGCATAGTTGTCCTTCCAAGGGTTTAAAGTCTTGTACTTGTTCTTGATGTTGTGAAGCCTGAAAGTCGTGTGGAAGACGTCAGGATCGACGCCTTTCTTCATTAACGTTTGCGCACCACTTTCGTAATCCGTCGTTTGACCAACTATCTTCTTCAAGTCCCCCTTAAACTTCCGGTTCGCAGACCAAGTCTTGTAACTCGTGCCGATCTTCTTTAAAACCTCTGGTAGTGCCAGCCTCTCTTCATCGACCTGGTTGGGAGACTTCGCTTCCTCTAGAAGCACTCGTTTTCCATTCAAATCTGCATCACCAGTCCTCGTTAACTCAATGACATCCTCAGAGGGACGCAACTTGAACGTGGCCCCCAAGACCGCATTTGTGGTAAGAACTGTGATAACAGCCAGGAGCAGAACGAAATTGGTCCGCATCGATGAGTTCAGTCGTTCTGGCTGAGAGTAACTTGGAGAATGAAAAGAGCAAACAACAAATTGCAATTGAAAACAACGGAACTACGATAGTCACTATTAATATTAGTACTGGATGGAACTAATCCCAAGACTACCGCCGTACCGTCATATGTAGGTAGGGTCCAGGTTGTCAACTTTTAACGTACAAGTTGTATTACGATATCATACACAGCATACCGCCAATCCGAACGGCGTTACCGCAACCGTAACACATTTTTTTCTGCAACCATAGCCAAAAGCAACCTAAAAACCAGCTGTTCTGCGGTAATATATTATAAATGACGCGGCCACGTCACCGTCATCACCCTTTAACCCTTTCGTACTCAACTGGGCCATTTTACCCCATTTCACGCTATTTCCAAAACCTGCGAGTATTAATACAATTTTTGCATCAAATTCATCTCTACTGACTCGTGGGGTAATATACCAGTACAGGCTCAGGTGCCTATTTACTGGTAGCATGGGATTTGCAAAGGAGTTAGGAGTACTATCTTGTGACGGGGTCACACGAGCACCTTGCCCGAGGAAGCGTGCTATTAAGAGTATACAAACTCTAAGTGAACGACAGTTCACAAGTCCTGGTATTAGGGGACTTAATAGCCAGTTTAGCGTAAGTTTATGACTGATGCATTTATAGTTAATTAGGTCCATTTGGCCTGTAATACAAATTACTAAGTACTATAATTTAACCTTAATAAGCATATAAAAAGTAGGTCAAATGCTATTGATTGGCCCTCAGCCACCAGACCTACGTGGCAGTGGTGTGGTCCACACCGCCCACGAGTGAGTCTCTAAAACCAATACTCACAGAAGTATATATACTTCTAGAGGCGGTACCATTTCTAGGGTACCCCGTCATGTAACCCCGTTACATCCTCTCCCACTTAGGTTGGAAACACCCCCAACCAATGAGGAGCTAGGAAGAGAGCTCCGCCCTTTTTCCTGTCCTTGTCGATACTCATCGACGAGCCACCGTTGTGGCTTTAAGACTTTCATTCAGCCTTTTCGCGCGTACAAGACACCCGGAGGTTTCCACGTCAACCTCCTTCAAGATGCCTAAGAAGGCAAGCACCCGCGGCGCTTCGGCGCCTTCCAAGTCTAAGACCGCGAGGTCGAAGACTGCTAAGGCCAAGTAGAAAGACAAGGCCGCTCCGCGCAAGGAAGTCCGCAAGGCGGCTTCTGAGGCAACCAGCAAGCATACTGTTGCTGCTGCCGCACAAGGAGGGAGCCCACGACGCAGTCGCTCGCGCTCCTTGTCACCCGACGATAAGCCGAACCCTCGGTTCGCCTATCGAGATCACAGTCCTGGGGCTGAGTCCCCGGAGTTCGATATTCTAATGATCATGGGGTCGGAGTCCCAAGGGACACCATCGGATCCACCGAGGATCCTACTTCTTCACAGGATGCTCCTTCGCAGGAAGCACCTGTTGATGATCCAGGTTCACCAGAGGCTAAGGCGGCTTTGACGAGCTCGCCTACCAAGCACCTTACCTTAGCTGAAGGTAAGGCTCGAGCCCAAGCTGTGAAAGCAGCTTCTCCAAAACGGGCTGGTGAGGGTGCTGCTGCTGCTAAGAAGCGCGCAGCCCCTGGCTCTCCTACGTCAGAGCCTTCAATCGCTAAGGGATTCCGATCCCTGTTCGACTCCTCAAACAAGGTGGAAGAGGAGGGGGCTGTCGCTGAGCCCCAAGAGATCTCTAATGATCTCGATGAGCAGCAGGAGCGCTATCAAGCTGCTCAACTGCAAGGCACTCCAGTGCCTCCCACGCCGGTGTATCCTCGCGGATATTACCCACCGGGTCTGGGTCTCCAATGTTCTTGGAGCACCTCATGGCCCCTCGTGGTCTTAACCATGGGCGCACTTCGTGTGGCGCCTATGAGCGTGCCTTGGTTCAAGATGAACCACTCTTTGTCAGCGACATTGAGGCCGCTAGGTGTGTGCTGCTTGCACCACACCGAATTCGTCTTAAGGAATTCACAAGTCTTCGGAAGAAACCGGAAGACCGTGGTGGTCTCTTCCCCATCTGGGGGTACCCTTGGGTACAGCCCGAGAATACCACAACCCAGTCCCAGGCAGAGGACTTGTTCTGGAGATGGATCTCTCTAAAGAACTTCACAATTCAGGAGTTGAAAGAAGTCCGGGAAGATCGTCTGCTGTCCTATGTCTTGGACCAGCGCGATCTTCGCATTGCGTTTGCCCACTTAATCGCTAAGCGGCAACTCCACTCCGTCATGGAGGGACTTAGACAGCAGTCTAAGTCCAGCGCTCAAGATGAGTGCGGGTACGGTTCCGTCAACCCAGGGACCGTACACCATAAGGCGGCTAAGAAGCCGCGGGCTAGTTACGCCCCGGCTGTTGATCTCAAATCTCAACAGCCTTCGGGCAGTCAACCCGAAGCCGGTCTTCCGGCTCCCACGAGTTCTGTGACGAGGGGTAACCCCGCCACTTCACAAGCTGCTGGTGCTTCCCGGAGTGCCGTCGCTGTTGGATGACCCGCTCCACATGGTAGTGGAGCTCGCCGTTCCGATCAAGGAGGGCAGGAGGAGCTCTCGCACGCGTTTGAGTACGGGGCTCCTTCTCAGCCGTATCCTTCTGGACCCTCAACTTCGGGTCGGGACTCTGTGGGGTCCCTATTAAGCGACGAGGTCCGTCAGCTTCGAGATCGCGTTTATGCGATCGAGATAGCCCTTGGGCTTGGACCTGGTGGTCAGGCTGCCTCTCAGGCTGGCAAGCCGGGGACCCTTGAGGTCCTTCGTCAGGACTTGGACACTCTTGGTCGTGAGACTCATGAGCTCCACGGGCGCGTTGACCGCCGAGCTCCGGCAGCTGCCTTGAAGGAGTTCCGTCGAGGCTTAGAGACTCTAAGCCATGAGGTGCATAATCGGATGCCCTCTTATGAGCCACAGATGTACTCGTACCACTCGGCTTATGGGTATAGCTCTTACCCAAGTTCTTCCCACTCGGTACCGTCATACCCTTCGTATGACTCGCGTGGGTACCAGTCTGCTTATCATTCACAGACTCCGACACCGGCAATTCCGGTTGTCCAGAGGACTCAGCCTCGTTTCGAGGAGGTGAGTTCTCACCTTGGTCTTCCTCCGTCCGAGAAGGAAGACCCAGCGGGTCGTGATACCGCTTAAGACGCCCCACGTAGAACGTCGGGTGCGTCGCCATTGACTTTGGCAGGTCAATGGTATACGCCGCGCCATGTCTGGCCAGGACCGCAAAGGATCCGATGAAGCGATGCTTCAACTTGTTGCTCTCTACAGAGCTAACCACCTTTAGCGGTAGGTTTTTAGTGTCTAACAACACCAATTCACCTTCTTTAAAATCATCTAAGTTTCCTCTATGTTTATCTGAGTACTCCTTCTGTTTATTTTGGGCTGATGCCATTGCATCTCTAACCCGGCTGATCAATGCCAGCCTGTCGTCTATAAACGACGACAACTGCCTCTTTAAAGACTCGCTCTCAATACCTGAGTCTTGGGAGGAAAACGCTTTCCGAGCCTCTCCCCCACTTATGATGGAGGTCACGGTGCCTCCCCGCAAAGTTAGCGGCACCTGGGGGTGTCGTAACCCATTCAAATAGAACGGGGTAAACCCCGTGGATGCGTGTACCGCATTGCTGAGTGCAAACTCAACCATAGGCATCTGGTCCGACCAGGACTAAGGTGCTTCCGCACAGATACTGCGCAGAGTATCTTCGAGCACGCGGTTGACGCGCTCCGTCTGACCATCCGTCTGCGGATGGTCCGCAGTTGACATCGTCAACTTAGCTCCCAACAATTGGAACAGGGAGTCCCAGAACGCACCCGTGAAACGCGGGACTCTGTCCGAGACGATGGTCTCTGGTAGACCATGATAGCAAAACACGCTATCTAGGAACAGTTGTGCAGCTTGTTTCCCGGTGACCTTGTCACGTACCGGAGCAAGATGCACCATCTTGCTCAAACGGCAGACAAACACCAATATGCCGGTGTTGCCCCTGTCATCGGCCGGCAGGACGAAGAGGAAGTCGAGACTCATCGACTTCCAGCAATCAGCTGGTACAGGTAGGCTCTGCAGTGGAGCCGAGGCGTGACCCGAAGGCTTCACCCTCTGACATGTTTCACATGTCTTGACATAGTGTGCCACCTACTTGTACATGCGGGGCCACCAAATTATCTGAGAGGTCGCTTGGTAGGTCTTCTCCCGGCCAAGATGGCCACTTGTCGGCACATCATGTGCCTCTAGAAGTATGTCATACTTCAGATCCTCGTCGTTTGGTACGACAACCCGAGGAGGATCTCTAGGGTCTACTCTGTAATGGAGTAACCCTTCGGTCAGCTCATAACGATGGAGCTACGCCCGCTGTCGAGGCGAAAGCCTGTCGACTTTGGCGTCCTTGCCATCGGACAAGAACTGCAACAGTTGTGTGTAGTTCTCGTCCTCCTGATACGCTAAGCGTATCCGATCGTACAGATCTGTCGTGACCCGACTGACATGAGCTAGCTCATAGTCAGGTCGACGCGACAATGCATCGTCAAGCACGTTGAGCTTGCCCGGCTTGTATTCGACGCGGAAGTTGTATTCCGCGAAGAATGACAGCCACCTCGCCCTCCTTTGCGACCAATGCAACGAATTGGTGGCAGTCCGCAAGGACGCGTGGTCAGTGTAGATCACAAAGGGCCTTGGGCTCAAAAGATGTACTCTAAACTTGACAAGAGCATACTTCATTACAAGTAGCTCCTTGTCATGGACGAGATAGTTACGTTCGGCAGCCTTCAGCTGCCTGGACTGGAAGGAGATGACGCGTTCGCGTCCTCCATCGTCCTTCTGCAATAGCGTACAGCCTATTGCATAGTCAGAAGCGTCACAGACGACACTGAATGACTTGTTTTCGTCCGGCAAGGCCAGGACTGGCGCTTGCTGCAAGCTCGCCTTAATGCTGCCGAAAGCATCCTGATGCTGTTTCTCCCAGACCTAGTCGCCATCCTTCTTTAAGAGATCCGACAAGGGTCGAGCAAGTTCAGCGTACCCTGCGCTGTACTTATGAAGATAGTTGGCTAAGGCTAACCACTTCCGGAGGTCCTTCTGCGACCTCGGGGTTGGCCAAGCCGCTATGGCCTTGACCTTCCCTGGATCGGCGCGTACACCGACCCTGCTGACAAAGCAGCCGAGGACCTTTATCTCCTCAGCTGCAAAGAAGCACTTGTCGATGTTGGCATAGGGCTTGTTGGCTCACATGACCTCAAACACTCGACGGAGGTGCTTCAAATGCACCTCCATAGTCGTCTGGCCGCCTTCGGCACGGCTATGGACGAATATATCGTCGAAGTACGTCTGTGCGAACGTACGCAATGGTCTAAACAATTGTGTGACCAAGCGATTAAACGTCGCTGGGGAATTCAATAGCCCCTGTGGCATCACTAGCCACTCCCAGAGCATCCCGCTCGGGGTGCTCACTGCGGTGAGAGGAATGTCACTCTCCCGCATCAGGATCTGGTAGTATCCGTCTACCAGATCCAGGGCACTGTACAGCGTACAACCCGACATGTTGTTTAGCAACACATCCTTGCGAGGGATCGGCGTTTGTGCCGGTACCGTCGCATTGTTCAGCTTGTTATAAGCGTGAACCAGACGCCACTTCCCGTTCTGTTTCCGAACGCAGAAGGTCGGCGTCGAGTGCGGGGACTTCGACTCCCGCACCATGTCCGACTTCGTCTTCTCGGCGAAGAAGGCATCGATGACCTCGCACTGCTCGCGAGGTAGAAGCCACTGCCTCGTGACACAGTACTTTGTGCCTGGCACGAGGTCAATCTCGTGTCGTACTCCCCGATCCGGCGGGAGTTGGGATGGTGGGTGCTTCGACACCACATCCGAGTACTCTTTCACAAGAGGATACACTGGATCCTCCGGGTTCTTGAGAATCTCAGAACCCAAGCGCGTTGCGCGCTGCTTCGTGAACCCCTCCAGGACATCTCCGTCCATTACGGAGGATGAGTTCAAATCTTCAGGAGAGGTCTCCGGCTTCAGGAGCACCATCTCCGCAATCTCCCCGGCCTTCAACTCGGCCAGGAAGTCCTTCATGGACAATTCCTCGAGGTTCAGCAGTGCTGACACCTCTGGCAGTGCCTCCAGATGGACGGCACCTGCCCTAACTTGACGACCGGACACGCCGTCGAAGACATGGCATTGCTCTTCGACCGGCCGTGCCGGTGGGGTCTCAGACTCCGAGTGTGGTACTTGGTTATCCACACGGAAGGTGCTCAATGACACCTCCGCCCTCGTACTGGTCTTCTTGACCCCGCTTGGAACTACGTTAACCACGCTAGAGACGCACGTTGCGCTCTCAGTCTTCTTGGTCTCTTTGCCCATGCGTGGAACTATGTTACCCACGCCGGAGGCGCCCTTAGCGTCCTCCCCAGCAGCCTCAGCTGCTTGCGGACCTATGTTACCCGCCTGGTCAGTGCCGTCCGGCACTGCCACAGTCGAAGCCCATACGGCGCGACAACTTTCAGCGATGGGACTTGCCGTCGTAGCAATCCCACACGCTTGGCAATGACCCTTGGTCTCACTACCGATTGCAAGGCCCATCGCAACACCTTCATTGGAGTCCGTGACTCCCAGTACTTCTTCGGGCGCATAAGCGCCTTGGCGACCATCTCTGGCACCCCAGTCCTGGACAGAGGTGGGAACATCACCAAAGATCTGTCGGAGACTGCGGACCGGCTAGCCCCAGTGGCTTTGCCACGCCAATCGATCCAGGGCTCGTGCTTTTTGAGCCACGGCATGCCCAGGATCAAGTCGTACTTATCCATGTCTAGGACAAGGAACGACTCTGTACTGTCAAAGCCCTCAACCTTTACAGCCAGGTCCATCCGGACCCCAGGTACGTTTACCACCGTACCATCGGCCAGTGTCACTGAAACCTGGCCCCTGCCTTCGCTTTCACGCAAAGCGTCGGCTTACTTGTCGCCATTCCGTGCGACCGTCTGGCGTCGAGCAAAGTTCGTCGACGCCCCAGAATCAATCAGGATTCTGAAGGGATGCGTGTACCATGAGCAGACCGCCGCTGCTCTTTCTCGTCTCGAGAGCACCCAGGCTCTCAGGGGCTAAGCCTCCATGGCGTGCGCCGTCCGCACTCCTACCATGGGGACTTAGATCTTCCCAGCAGGGCGCCCCGCCCCTACTGGTGACCCCAGTTCCCCTGGCTCTTCGGTCGTGGCTTCTGCCACGGGCCCCTCGAGTCCCTAGGTTTGGAAGGGAACTTCCTTTGTCCTCCCGCAGGGCAGGCACGTTGCATGTACCCGAGCTTCCCACATCCGTAGCAACGGATGGAGCTCTGTACGGCCGTACCCAGTTCCATGGGTACCGGCCCTGTGCTAGCTCCAGCTGCTGGAGCTCCTTGCACTGCGCCTGACGACGCATTATGGCCTTGCCACACCGACGTAGGAGTACGAGCCTGTCGGTGGCTGTACTCCTCTTGGAGGGCGATCTGGATCGCCTCCTCCATAGTGTTCGCATGCACGCGGAACAACTGTGTGCGGGATGGACCCACCTTCAGGCCATCCATGAACACTGTCACGTTGATGTGTTCAGGTAGGGGGTTCCCCACCAGAGATGCAGCGAGTACTCGCATCTCCTGGATGTACTCATGCAGCTCACGCTTCCCTTGTTTACAGGCAAAGAAGCGCGAGCGCTGGCGATACTCATAGTTCGCCGGAAGGAAGGCGGCTCTAAGCTGTTGGCACAGCTGAGCCCAGGTTGTGAAGCAACCCGGCGTTGTCGCTTCGCGCGTGTACGCCCAGGTCTTTGCCCGACCTCCCAGGTTGGACAAGGCGAAAGCGACCCGAAGTCGCTCGGTCGATATGAGAGCCGCGCCCATCGCGAGCTCGACCTCTCGGACCCAGAAGTGGAGGTTCTCTCCCTCCTTCCCCTCATAGGGGTTAACCTTAAGCCTCAACGGCTTAGGTTCGGCTGGCTTCATCTCAGCCACGGGGGTCTGCAGCCCCTGTACGTGGGCGATAAGCCCTCTCTCGTACGTGTCGAGCGCCTCGATGCGTTCGACCTGCTCGGCCTGCGTAGCAGCCGCCAAGCTTCGGAGGGCATCTCCTCCAAAGATGCCCACCATCTTCCAGACCGACTCAAACTGAGAGTCGGTCAAATGAGGGAACTCCCTCTATCCATCTTGGCTTACCTTGTAGGGGCCACAGAGGATTCTCGTAGTCAATCTACCCGGGTAGGTGTGAATTGACTACAAGTGCTACCAAGTGTGACGGGGTCACACGAGCACCTTGCTTGAGGAAGCGTGCTATTAAGAGTATACAAACTCTAAGTGAACGACAGTTCACAAGTCCTGGTCTTAGGGGACTTAATAGCTAGTTTGGAGTAGATTTAGACTGATTTATTTATAGTTAATTAGGTTCATTTGGCCTGTAATACAAATAACTAAGTACTATAATTTAACCTTAATAAGCATATAAAAAGTAGGTCAAATACTGTTGGTTGGCCCTCAGCCACCTACGTGGCAGTGGTGTGGTCCACACCACCCACGACTGAGTATCTAAAACCGATACTCACAGACGTATATCTACTTCTAAAGGCGGTACCCTTTCTAGGGTAACCCTTCATGTAACCCCGTTACAGGTACCCCCGATTGGGTACTGCCTCTAGAAGTAGATATGCTTCAGGTGTATTCGCAAAGCGAATACTCTTTGGTCAGTGGTGTGGAACACACTGCCGACTCGTAGGTCGGATGGCTTTGGGCCAACTAATAAGGTAAAAGCATATTTTATTTAGGAAAACTATAGTTAATTCGGAATTTGCAAGTGGTCTAATTAACCATAAATATAAACAGTCTAAAACTGCCTCTAAACTGGCTATTAAGTCCCCTAAGACCAGGGACTTGTGAACTACCATTCATGCTTCATAGCATGCTTCCTCTAAGCAAGGTGCTCATGTGACTCAGTAAAAGAAGCTAACCTTCCAGTTTTAAAACCGTAATCAACAAATGGAGATCCCTGAGGAGGGTGTCTACTGTTCTAAACCATACCAAAATGTATCCGACCTCCGACCTCTCCGACCAGATGTAGATAAAGTTATAGTATACAAAAATTAAGATGTAATGTAAATACTCGTCTTAAAAGGTAATTACGAAAACAAAAATGATTGGTATTCAGTTGTGGGTGTTCAGTCAGTCGCGGTCAGTGCCCGTGCGACCACCCAGAGGAGGGTGCATTGAGGGGGCCGTGCCGAACGCGGTGCGGCTAGCAGGGTTTGCCGCCTCCATGAAGAACTGTGGAGGATAATCCCCCTTCGGGTCTCCAGATGGGTACCCTGTTTTGAGTTGTGCTTACCTCCCCACTTTAGTAGCTCAGCAGAAGAGCCCCCCGAAAGGGACGGTCGTGGGTTCGACTCTCACCTAAGGTTTATTTGTGCTTGTTTTTCTGTGGATGTATGTCGCAGCGATTGAGCCGTTTGTGTGACGCAGTAAGTGGACCCTGCTTGAGTACATATGAGTGTGATAGCGTGTGGTTGTATTAACGTATGTTAAACTTCGTAAGTCATACTTATTCTTGAGTCTGCTCGAGGATATTCTGTGTATAACCTGGAGCAGGGTCTTCGATAGCTGGCGTCTGGAGTAGCTGTTCATGGCACTCAATTTTGGTTTTGAGTGCACCAGCACGGTGAAGCCTACGTAGGTGCTTCAGGACAGCACCAGACCCACGTGAGCTGATGTCGTGCTCATCGAGGAACATCAAGACGGACTTCTCAGCGCGGATTCCGAGGGACAGCACCTGATCGCGATAGCTGGCTTCTGTGGTGTCAAGTATAAAGCCGTCATCCAAGAACAGCTTCATGTAGGCGACAAGCTGCTTTGCGTCGGACTTCTGCTGCTTTGAGATGGGTGCCCGCCACAGTGGTGGCTCTTGAGCGTACCAATCGTACCAAGTCGCACGAAGGTGAGTCACTGCTGATCTGCGCTGCTTTTTCTTAGCTTGACTGACATCGCATTGGCTAGTTTCCGATTTTTGCGGTTTGGGCGTTCCTTGTCTAGGGCCGTTTATCTTAGCTTCCAGTGCGTCCATGCGAGCATCCTACAGTTTCACATGCTCGATAAAGTGGTTGACAGCAGCTTGGTGATCGATGACCTTTTGTTCTGTGCTTCGTGTCAATGACTTCTCGGATGTCTGGTGCGCGCTTGATGACTTGCTGTCTTCACAGGGTAGCTCTGGATTCGCGAGATGTGACGACCATGCAAGTAATTCAACGAGCGAGCATCCGGCTTCAGCGGCACAAGCTTCGATGCGCTTGGTCGCAGGTGCCTCGGCATTCAGGTGTTTCAGCAGTGGGTAGTGGCGGATCACAGTCGAGATGAGCACATCAAGGACGCTTGGTTAACGTTGTGCTGTGCTGCTTGTAGATCGTGGCACGTGCTGAACAGGTGGTGCTGGAAACTGGAAATCGTGCTCCTTGTTTGCGAATCGAACGAACGCAAGTCCTGGATTGCTACGTTTGTGCTGGTGTCGTGTCCGCTGAGTATCTTGCTAACCATGTGACCTTCTTTGCTGGTGTTGAAGATATAGTTGAAGCCCTTGTTCGTTGTGCTCATGTTCCAGGCGCCTCTGTCGAAGATCCACCGCGCTGTGAGTTCGCCGCTACCATTGGCGTGTTGTGCCCCCCCCTGCGTCGGAAGGAATGGGATGTCAGCGCAGCCGTGACGCCAGAAACCGCAGCTATGCGGTCGAGTACGCGGTTCACATGTGAGTAGACGGTGGGCGTCTTCTCCACACCAGCAGCGGACGGTGCACCACGTCCAGTTGTGTCAACAGGGTGGTCGAGAATATCCAGGAGCGGGACGTCCGGAGAGAGAGTGGTTGCAGCTTGGTCTTGCATTTCGGGTAGGTTGCCGATGACGTCTGTTGATGGGGCGGTCTGCATTAGCATCGCCAGCGCCATGGCGAGCATTGGATAAGTCTCAAACTCCGTTCCAGGGAACAGCGACAGCCCTTGCTCTTCGGATGTCTTCATCCGAATGAAGCGTGCGAAGAGCACATTGCCGGCGTCTATGGAGATGTTGGGCTTGCGGAGGAGGGCGAGGTCCGAGGCTCTACCGAATAGGTACCACAGCAGACAAATTAGCGCAGCATCTTGGTAGTCGCTTGAGCAGCTCACGTTAACATACAAATACACAAGCATTTTCTTCAAGTCAGCCTTTGAACATGGTGGTGCCTTGCTTATGAAGCCATCACCGTCACGCTTCAAGCAAAAGTTATCTAACGTCTGTCCCATTTTGAGCAGATGAGCTTCTAACGCAGCCCGGTGCTGAGGGAACTGGTCGAGAAGCCACAGTTTAGCCTGCCGATAGTACTGCATCGCAGTGTTTCGGGCCAGTGGCTTTCCGTTTTTGCCCTCATTAAATGCTAGATAAATTCCGAACTTGTCCATTACGGACACAAACCACTTTCCACTCACATCACGCTCAATACAAACACGCACATACGCTTCTGTCACACCCTCAGTTTTCAAAAACTTCACGAAAGACCCCACACCTGTTGCCTTCGCACGCTTGGTGTTTCCAGGCACCAACTCTTCTAATCCCAAGCTATCGGTCGGATAAATGGCAAATATGTGAGTGATACGCTATTCACTTGCTTTTGGCTAGACATATACCGACAACGACAAAAAAGACGGATGTACTGAAAGGGATTATAATACTAAACAACCACGACACAAAAACTCGGGTGATAGTTAATGTAGATGGGTAAAATCAAAAAATGAACAAAAACGAGATATTTTATTTTGTAGCTAAACAGTTGTCGATTCATAACGAGGATTTCTGCCTCGAAGCTACGAATCACGCTGTTTATAGGAATTTTTCCCACGCAGCGATCGTTGTTTCAATAGCGCGAAGACGCTTTCCGGGGACAGAAAGACCCTTTTTAGGGGCGTATAAACCCCGAATAGTAGCTTTGAGTGGTCCTATTACCCCCACATCTAACGATTGGCAAACTGACGTGCTTTTAGGGGGTAAAGGAACCACTGTAGCACATGCTTCTTCGGCAACCACACGCGCTCCCTCGTCTGACACATGACAGTGAAAATTGTTAGCTAGGAGCAGCGCGGGTGAGTCGATTTCATATTTCAGTAATTTTTTAACATAGAAGGCCCACCCCTTGGCGTCCATCCATCCTGCTTCTTCTATTGTGCAGAAGTGGCCACTTAGAAGTTTGTGCAACTCGTTTGATTCGATGGATCCACCCAACTTGCCACGCAAAATGAAAAGAATCGGGAGTTTTTCCCTGAAAACATAACATTTGTAACAAGTTATAAATATTACAATAGCACATAATACAAAATTCAAGTACAACTTACCGTCAGATCGAATTGTCAGCACAGCGGTCATGTGTCCGGAGTGCTTCTTCAGACCTTGCACCTTGACAGAGCCTTTGCGTCCCTTTATGCCCCAAATCCTACGTGGGGGCATATCGAACTGGATGGCAGTTTCGTCGACGTTGTAAATTTCGGATGGAGAGTAGGCGTTGTACTTGGTCCAAAAAACTTAGAGCAAACTCTGTCTTGATTCGAATTAGGTCGACGCTAGGCAATTTGTTTCTTGAGGCTTTTGTGTTGAGAAACCGTATCTAAATTAAGTACATCAACAATAATTAATAACGTAGAACAGTGCATTCTGTTGAAAAGTATTGAAATAAAATATTTACCTGGCAGCCGTACGCTTTGGCAAGCGCTCAAGGGAACGGCGACCACTTTCGTGAGATTTCTTGGAAGCAAGATAGTTTTCTAACCATTGTTCGTAATTGTCTTGAATAAAAGTTATCATGCTAGATGTAGTCAAAAACTAAACAAGAAGATATAGTTAGATACTGAATTGAAATGAAAAATGTAGCCTACCTCTTCGTCATGGCGGGTATCTCTCATGAACGTGATCAAGGCAGGGGTGAATGGAAAGATTTCCTTTCTCCCCTACCCGTTCAAAGCCTTGGTCAACTTGTTGCCATTATAGGCGTGCAGCTTGGTCCTATCGATTCACCACCCGTGGACTGTACCGTGGGGGTAACCGAGTACTTCAACAACCGTTGGTAGACCGACGAGCTCGATGAGCTCAACGGCGGAGCGCTTTTCCTTGATGGGGTATCCACGTTGCTTCCGCCCCATGGCGGATTTGAAACTGTGAGGATAATGTGCGCGGCACTTTGAATTAGCTCCCTTCCAACCAAATTTTAACAATACATGATTGGTATGCAATATTTTTATTCATTTTGATTGGTTAAAATATTTGTATGGGGAAGTGATACGAGGTGACGAATTTCCGGGTTTTGTGTTCCCCAGCATTTTGTGTTGTTGTCGGTACATATTTTGGCCGGCGTTCCGACCTGCTTTAATATCCTCATCCTATTGGATAAAATTATGGTAATCATGTGATCTGATTGGATTAAACTACTGATGGGAGATCTTATTGGCTGTTAAGCTCTATACAAACTAGTAGTAAAGTCGGATAGATGATCATATTCAACCATATGTGATTACTTTGAGACCGACTTAATAAGCCTTTTCGTTTTATCTTTTCTTTCAACGACATATATACAGTAATCCACGTCAACAATCAAAGTCCTAAATATAAGTTTGCAGGGTATACGATGCAGTCGCGGAATGAACAAAACAAGGTTATTTGCATGTGTATTGAACTTATTTCAGGAAAATTTTGAGGCTGTGGTTCCAGAAGTATTGGATGGTGAAAGAGATAACCTTTGACCAAGCGTTTTCGCATCACCACAATGCTTTAAACAAATCAGTACTATGCGGTTCTTTTACGGAGTCGCTAATATAATCAAAGACATCTGGCCATCTTTTGAGTCAATACATACCGTTTAATACATTGTATGATACCTTGCTCCATTGGTTGGACATGTCGGATCTGGGATGGTGCTTGGGTGGATTAGTGCAAAAGCGATCATGAAGACCTAGGGGTTGAATCGGTGGTCATAGCTCACAGAACTCGCGCATAAATTCAAATATTGTTTGGATATGATTAAACGTCGGTTACTTGCTCATCTCCGTTGAAGTTGGTAATATATAAAGTTTGTCAGGTTATGGTATTGTTTTCCCCCGTTGTTTATTGACGCAGATTACTGTACAGTCATGTTGCGTAGTTTTGTTGTCTGCAACTAGGGTATGAGTTAAATCTCCAGCGGGTTACGATGTTATACAGAGAATGCTGTTTTTACCGTAAATGACGTTTCTTAGCAGCTAAAACTGGTAGTTTGAACATCAATCGGTAACACTTAGTTTAATAACGAATGAACGTCAAAACATGCGAAGCAGCTCAGTCTGTATTTCGACGCTGGACTTCAGCCTGGGGTGTACTACCTATTACGAGACCTCAGCCAACAATTGTCAAGTGTATAGTTGTCAGTTACTTGATAAATGCAGGATGGGGCATCAATGCGGTAATTCAGATAAATGTGCAGCAAGCTGTTTGAGAACAGTTTGAGGAACACATTGGATGCAATTATTAACAGTGTAGTGCGTTTTAAACCGTATGCTTTGGAAGCATGCGCTAATGCTTTGCGCATCGTGGATGCGATTTTAAGCAACTACAAATCGGCCCCTTCCTCAAATTTCATTCTGCAATCCTCCTTCCACTCCACAGATACTATCTAGTAGGTTATTTATCCTTGGTGGCAGACATCGATAATGCGTCTGTCATCCATCCTTCTGGCAGCGGGTGTGCTCGCCGTTTTCACAAGAGTGGAAGCAGTACCTACGATCACTGATGCCGAGTCCGTGGACGTCTCCAATATGGCAGCCGTTGATACGAGCTTGTCCAGTGTGCGTCTCAACAACGTTGATGGAAAAAGAGTTATGCGTGGGGAAGTCACGGACGATGACGAGGAGAGATTGTCCGGTGCGAACATGTTCAACACGGAGAAAATCAAGCAGGCGACAGGGGACTCCAGCTACGCTAAAACGTTGTTCCAGAGATGGAAACGTAATGGAGTGGACTCGGACGGGGCTTTCAAGAAGTTGCGAGTTATGTACAATCTTGACACAGACAAGAACGTGTACAATCTCTATGTGAATTATTTCACATGGCTCGAAAAACATCACCCACGCGGACAAGATTTGGGTATAAAGAATATGTTCGACAAGGCGAAGATCAGTAATGCAGCCAAGGACTCCACATACGCGAATAACTTGTTTGGAAGATGGAAACGTAATAACTTTGACATGATCAAAGTACGGGACCAGTTTAAGGCCATGCGTATCACTTCCGGAGATCCGTTGTATAACGTCTACACAAGATATGCTGCCTGGTTGCGAATCCATCACCCGAAGGAGGGGACCGAGTTGACTCCCATCAAATTCCTGTTCGATAGAACGCGGATTGACAGGACCTTGGTGGACGAAACCTTCGCGAACAAGCTGTTTGCGATGTGGAAGGCCAGTGGGTTTGACTCGGATGACGTTTTTAAGAAGTTCCAAACCATGGGCGTCAAGAATGACGACGATCTCTACAAGGTTTACAAGAATCACTACACCTGGCTTGAAAAGAACCACCCCTGACCACCTTGATGAGTCGTTTATCCTGATCATGTATCAGTGTCATCTGGCACGTAAACGATACCACAGACAATACAATTTTCGAAAAAGCACCAACAGTTCTCTTCTACCCGAAATCACTAAAATGGTCTTGTGTGTTGTTGATAAGGCGTAGGTTTCGTGTACATCTTGAATGAAGAGTCTCATGATCCAGGAAGCGTCTTCTTCCCAGTTAAGAATCGTCATAGTGGGGATAACGACTCGACTAGTTCATCATGTCGACTCCTCGGATGCAATGGGTGAGCCAGCGCATCGTGGAGTCCTTCGAACCCAATGTGACTCAAGCCGAGGTGAACGAGTTCCTGGCATCTGGAAATACTCGAAAACTCTTTGACGAGTTACTCAGTGGAAAAGATGCGTGCAAAGTGTTTGTGCACTTTCAGACTGTCGTCGAAAATGGAGGAGCATCAACTACTGCTTCGGACTCTGTAGTTAGCAATAACAATAGTAAACTTTGTGTCTCGTTGGGGAATTCTATCCCAATACGAGCGAAATGTTGTTTCTTTCTAAGAACTACTGCCGATGGAAAACCCGTGGACGTTCAAAAGGCCAGTGTCAATGCCATTTGCTTTGGTGAATTGGCGCCAAACATTCTTCGAGATCTCGAGACGACCATCAGTTCATCGTTTTCACCGCTTTTAAAGGCCAAGGACGAGTGGGGAAAAGCAGATGTCGACTTGAAGAACGAGTTCATGACGGAATCCGAAAAGTTCGCTAACGATCTTAAAGAAGCACTTAACAGTATGGACAGTGGTCTGGAGTTGAGAAGACCGGATCGAAGTATCATTGT
The DNA here is from genome assembly GCA_008079305.1 of Phytophthora palmivora. Taxonomy (NCBI): domain Eukaryota; phylum Oomycota; class Peronosporomycetes; order Peronosporales; family Peronosporaceae; genus Phytophthora; species Phytophthora palmivora. The sequence goes on along the minus strand of VOQZ01000779.1, from coordinate 60,357 downwards.
TGAGACGGTGAATAATGCCGGGCATGCTGATGGAACGAGAGCATTGCAAATTGCAGATTCGCCAAAGCTCATTCAACACTATGAAGAAGTACTCAAGGTGTGGTGCGATGTCATCTCGACGTACTTAGAGACCAACACAACGAATGACGGAAAAGGAAACAATGAGCAGACAATTGATGACGATGGTCCCATGGGAGAACTCGAGTACTGGCGACGTCGAATGCAGCGACTGACGAGTATCACAGAACAGCTCAAGATGAACGAGTATAAAGATGTTTTTGCTGTGCTCAGTCGAACGACCAAGAGTGTGAATGATGATACGAAGCAACGTATTCAGACTCTGCTCCGACGATGGAAGCAGATTGATATTGGGATCACTGAAGCAGCCAACGAGGCCAAGGACAATGTCAAGTATTTGTTCACACTGGAAAAGTTTATTATTCCACTGTACAATGGCACACCTAGTTCCATTATCGACACATTACCAGCACTGATGAACTCAATCAAGATGATCCACTCGATTGCGAGATACTACAATACAACCGAACGAATGGCGAACTTGTTCACGAAGATTACCAACCAGATGATCACTAATTGCAAGCACTGTGTGACTGGAGGCGAGACGTATGAAGTGATGTGGGATAAAGATCCCGAGGAACTTGTACGGCACCTGGATTCGTGTCTGAAGCTAAACGAAGCTTATCAGTAGCAATATCGAGTCACTAAAGACAAGTTATTTGCTACACCGAAGGGTAAACAGTTCGAGTTCAATGAGATGAAAACCTTCGGGAAACTTGAGCACTTTTGTCGACGTGTCATGAAGTTAATCTAAATGCTCACGACAATTCATCGGTTCTCGTCGCTGGGACATTGCCTTGAGGGCATGGGGGATCTGATCGCGAAGTTTAGCTCGATCATTCGCGAGTTCCAATACCGCAACTACGATTTGCTGGACTACAAGAATAATCGGATTTTCCACAACTATGGACTAGAACTGGAGCATGTTCTTCAGCAGTATGAAAAATACAAGCAAAATTCTCCAAACCCTCGTAACTTGCCTCCAATCACAGGCAACATCACGTGGTCAAGACATCTCCTCAAGCGAGTCGAAGAGCCCATGAAGAAGTTCGAGTCCAACCAGAATGTATTGGCCAGCAAGGATGCAAAACGTATTATTCGTACGTACAACAATGTGGCACGTAGACTGGTTGCATTCCAGTACATTTGGTATCAAGCGTGGGTGCAGTACATCGACACAGCGAAGGCTAGACTGCAAGCCACACTGATCATCCGTCATCCTGAAGACAATAAGCTAAATGTAAACTTCGATCCTGAAATTCTGCAGCTTTTACGTGAGGCAAAGTGTTTGGATCGCATGGGAATCGAATTTCCAGAGGCGGCAAAGATTGTACTCCTTCAGGAAAACAAGTTTAAAAATTACTTCAACGAGCTCCAGTATGCTCTTGCAGAATATGATCGTATCGTTACCAAAGTGATTCAAGTCACAGCCATGCTTCTGTGACCTCATTTCAACGATATGGAGTTCAAACTACGTCCGGGTATGATCACGTTGACTTGGACGAGTATGAACATTCAAGCTTATCGCAACCACATCCATTCAGGACTGCAACATTTGGAAGAGCTAGTGACTAATATCAACGATATCATCGAGAACCGTATCGAGAAGAACATGCGTATTGTATCAAAAACCATGCTGGTGGATCTCCCAGTGGATCAGTCATTTTCTCTCGATGAATTCGTGACAATGCGAAGCTCAAATATCAAGAAAGCAGGAGCTCTGCTACAAGGCAAGAATGTTGAGATCGAGAATGCAGTGGAAGACTTATTGAAGATCATCTGGCAGTATCCGTTGGATTCGCACATCGAAGATGTTTCCAACGACGAAGCAATGAAGCTGAAAAGCATTATAATCATTTCATGTACCAGGCATTGCTACACTGCACCAAGAATTCTCTCAATACTATCAAAAAGCGTGTAGCCTCTCGAGTAGCTTAGGTAGTATTTACAATCGAGCGTCCATGCTTCACAGTGTGTCCAACGTCCAGCTGCATCCGTCACTTGATGAGATCCAACTTGCCATCAATAAAGCTGGACAAACCATTCTCAGCTGCTCGAAAGAACTCCTGGATTGGGGTCAAAGTGATCTATCTGCCGCATTCAATTTAAACATAAATGGCAGTGATAGCAACGGAAATGCTAGTGGACATCCCAACGCAGGTAAAATTACATTCTTCGATCGGATCACAAAGGGCATCGAAACTGTGCGTGTTGTGCTGTTACTCACAGGAAGCCTCCAAGGTCTACGCAAAAATGTGACTGAGTATTTAGGATCCTTCAAAAAGTACGAGTGGCTCTGGATAGAGCAGAAAGATGTATCGTATGAGAACTTTCTTAAGAAGAACCCCGAGTTACAAGATTTTGAGAAGAAGCTGAAATCATTTGTCGAGATTGACGAAGAGATTTCGAGCTTCACTCCTATCCACAATATTAGCGCTCTCTCATTGAATACACGTAATATTAAACTGTAGCTCAAGCACGAAAACTCAAAACGGAAGTTGAAGTTCTCGGACAACTTGCACAACCAAGCAAGGCGAAAGATGGAGTCATTAACAGAGTGCTTTCACTTAACTATGGGCAAACTGAATCGTAACGTATTGTGCGTTCTACCCAAAAATTTCAAGGTCGACTCGTTCAATCGCCAAACAATCGCCCAAACTGTACAAACGCAATAAATTATGACTCTGGGGAGGTTTGAGAAGCCTTGACAACTTCAACGGCAACAGGAAACGAAAAGAGGCGCAGAAGCTCCAGCAGATCTACGACTGTTAGAAGGTGAAGATAGAACTAGCTCTGTGTCTTGATACGCAAAATGGAGAGTAAGATTAGGAAGCTACAACTACCTCCGTCTGAACTGGTCGGCGCTCTCGCCTGATCGTAGAATCTGCAGATCCTACAGATCTTCTTTTCAACAACGACTCATGCCAAGAACACCTATATCTTCGCCGGCAGCCCGTGTGCGGACATCACCTTCCCCGAACTTGAGAGATCATCACGCTCAACACCTTCTGGAACGGCTTCGTCACAGGAGGCTGCACACCGAACACCACAATCTGCTACCCAGCAGGCTCGATTATCGCTTGAAGGATCGCCGCACAGAATATACGACCACCGTCTACAGCCGGTCGTCCAACCCATCGTGAAAAGCGCAATTGGTTAGAGCAATTCATCTGACATGATACTAGAAGTCTTTGCTGCAAGTTGTGGCTCGTTCGAAGAGATCATGCACAAACTGTGGGGAAAATTTAGTGGGCAAATTGAAGGCGTTGCGATGAAGCAAGACGGGAAGTGATTTAAAGGAAAACCATCAGAGCAAGTGTGAACCGCGTCATGCAGCTCAAGTGGAACGGTCATCTCGTTCCAACAACGAAGTCGGAGGAAGCATGAAACGGTGATTTGGTACTGTTCGAGGAGAGACTGTGATTCTGTTTATCTACGAGTATGGTCTTGGTATGCCAAATGCTCGAGTATACAAAGAGGGTTTGAAGGAATGCGTGCAACCTTCAGGAACGGACCGGTCTGGAGCAACGGCAGAGTCATCACTGCATGAGATAGTAGAGAAACTTCAAGATGTGTGGGGAAGGACGTATCAAGGAACATCTGCTACGTGGCGAATGTGGGCCACCGCGACCACGCAGAATCTAAGCCCCAGTCCTCTCGTATACTTTTATGCAGTTGCCAATCGTCTGCATGGTCTTCCCATAGATGCGAGCAAGCTCTCTACGCTGGTAGCCAAGACAGTAGACCCCGTAGAGGCAGTGCAAGACTGTGTTTCGGCATGCTGCCGCAGGACATTTTCTTTTATTCTCCATGCAGCAATTTTGTCCAATCACAGTCTCTCGCGCGATTTGCGTGAGGTTCGACCAATCGACCAAAAAATCCAAATTTGGCTGGGAATCACAATAGTAGACTTCGACTCTTTGCGCTTTGTGATGAATTTACTGAAAGAAGTGCTCGCTATTTCTGTTGATAGCGTATCCACAAGAGGGATTTAGAATACTGAACCACTAGAATTCAGTAGGCGGAAGACAGGCTACCACAGCGTCTGAATATATCAATTGCTTTTCCTTTTACTAGATCCTACGTAAACGTCCTTATATTTGTATCTTGCTAATGGTCCCACGGTAGTTGGAATCCCGCTAGTGGAAGCTGTGAAGGACTCAACCGTGTACAAATCCGTGAATGTAAGCACGAGCTGTATTTACCGTCTTTGCTCTTCCCAAGACGACGTATCCTGAATTGGAGGTGTTGAAAAAGGAACTGCAGCTTCAGAGTATATTGTTTGGCCTTGATATAAATGTCTTGAGTACGATCGAATAATGGAAACAAATTCCGTTATGGAGACGCCAAATACGTCCTCGTGTTGAATGACGAGTTGACGATCTGATGGCGGCTGACTGTGCGACCAGTTTAACGGCTGTGGAAGCGCTGCTAGACTGGCATAAGTGATTTGGTCTGCTGCACATATAGATGTCTGACAATGGTACGAACTTTAAGTCCGAGGTACTGGAGAAACTAGCTGGGCACCTTAAACGACGCATACATTTGCATCGGTATACATGCCGTGGACCAACGGTACCGTGGAAACAGTGAACCGTGACATTTGGCAAGTGTTGAGGGTGATGATACTCGAAAGCCAACTTGACATACGCAACTGGGTGCACCACCTACCTCTAATTCAGGCATACCACAGTCCTGTGCCTTGGCTGAGCAAATATGCTTCTGTGGGGCTGTTCACAGGGCTCCCAGCGCCTTCAGCGCTGTACATTGTGATGCCGGAGCACAAGTTGCCACCAGGGATTGGTAGTAACACGTCATTACTAATAGTACTAATAGTACTAAAACTAACGACCTAAATTCAGGATGAAGCCTATTATCACTACTAATAATAACACAGAAGTTGGTTAGTACTAAGTATTACTAACACGACTACTAATGAAGGAAGATCTTCAAGTTGAAGATCAACCAGAAAAGCAGCATCCATTTGCGTGGTTATGGTTCATTCCCGCCTCCCCCCTTCATTATCCCTCATTCTAGATCGCCTCGCCGACAAATGAAGCGTGCCAAGAAGGATTGCTGCTGGGGAAACTTGGTGGAGACATCTCCTTGTAGTGTTTGCTCTCAACCAGTACATCGTTTGTGCAGCAATGAGTTGTGCACCAATGCAGGACTCTCTAAAAGGTAGTATTAACGCTGAACGTTCATTGGTAAATACTAACGCACAATACACAGGTTCTGCAGCCGCCAGTGCGTCAGGACTTTCTTCACAGTTGATGGTGATGCTGCAGAGTTTACCCCAAGCCGCATTTCGGGAATATCAGTTACCAGCGAGGGTACAGTGGTTGATCTCAGGCGGGACAAGGAGGAGGTTGTGACCGCGACTACGAACAGTATTCCAGATGAAATTATTCACTACGCCCAAGCGAGCAATTTCATCTGGCAGATGATTCACAAACTTGAGAAACCGATGTCGCACAAACGTAAAAAATACACTCACACTTGTCTTGAGTGTTTGATAGAACATCACTGGAAGGATTCACTTTGTAACGCAACCCACACAAGCAACACTTGCTCTTGGAGCACAAAGACCGCACAGAAGCTGTCAAAGAGAAAAATCGCAGACTGCAACGCGCGAGTCGCTTCACGGAAGTCAAGCCAAACATCAAGGAACAAAAGCAACCACGTCGTATCGAGGAACAAGCCCGCGACACAAAGCTCCAAAAGACTGCATCGCAAGACCAGATATCCGGCATCATTGCGCGTTGGCTAATTAAAGACGGAAAGCTATATATTTTGTTGTCGTTATCGTTGACTCACAGTTGTACACCTAGGTTTACCTTACAACACGATTACTACTCCCGCCTTCAGAGAGCTTATAATCCGTATTACAGAAAACAGCAATGTTTTAAACTTCCATCCAGCAAAACGTTTTACGACATCCTTGACAAAGCATACGACAATTTTGAAAAGGATACAAAAGTGATGCTGTCAAAAGAGTTTATGGAGCTACACGAGACACCATTTTTGACGTTAGAGCACGATCTGTGAACTAACAAGTCCAAAATACTATTGTTGGCGCTTCATGTGGTTTCATTGACGAGCAGTGGAAGCCAGGAAAGCTGGCACTGCGAGCCCAAGTAAAAAATGATGGTCACTGTTCAGAGGAAGTAGCGAATATGATAAACGTCGAATTGAAACAACGGTATGGATTGGATGCAGATAAGATGGCACGATTCATCATCTCAGACACGGACGCAGCTGCTCGCAAGGTATCTAAGCAATTTGATAACTCACTACAAACCGACTGTGTGATGCTCGTACTGAATTTATGTATCGGTTACGGAATTGGCCTCAAGGAGAACACGGAGACCGAATGGGAACTTGTTGTTCAAATGGAGGCGGTGATGCAACGAATTGCAGACCTCGCTCTTGTAGAGTCGCAATCAGCGACTATGATTTCATCCACCATGAACGTGTTCCTGTGACTTGCCTCTGCGCGTATAAACTCCTACAAGTTTTCAGCGTACTCACTGAAAGGAACCCGGACCGCAGATACTAATGAGAAGAACTTCCCCCGTTTCCACTGACATTATCGGATCTGTGCGATTTGGCGCAGCGGTGCATTATGCGCACGCTTCATCAGATTGCGTCACGACTTCCAGAGCCATCTGTGGCTATAGGTATGGCACTGCTGCTTGACCCCCGCACTAAACGATCAGCAGCAAACTATTTATGGATCCCTGACACTTCAGAAGCTGCTACTGAAAAAATTCTAACAAAGGCAAAGGAAGGGTTGCGCACTGAACACCGTGTCATGTACAAGGCACTTTGCGATCAATAGTTGTGAAGAGGAAACATCGACATCTACATCGAGATCACCTTCTGGTGACTGTAATAGCAGCTCTGATAATGAGCTAGATTTGCTCTGTGGGGAAGAAGTTACGCAGTCCACTGAAGAATCTGTCGCTGATGCAGACGCTGCGCTGAATGCCAAAGCGGATGAACTTTTAGAACAGTGGTTGAATCTTAGAATCGAGTGGGATCAAGTAGCGAAACACCAGTATTCAGACAAGAAGGGGTGTGAAATGGTCCTTTCACGTCTTACTATACGCAATAGGAGGCATCGAAACGTTCGTGTGTGGAACGTTGAACAACTTTGTCAACAGATAAATGTGTGTCAATGGTTTGCTGAGTCTGGACAAGCAAGGTTCCCTTCCGTTGCAAAACTTGCTCGTGTCTGGTTGGGGAGGAGTTGTTCTACTGCATTCCAAAAGCGTGTATTCTCGACCGGAACTTTCGTTATGTGCACGCTTCGTACACGAACTGATAACGAGCGAGCTCAACGACAGCTAGTGCTGAGGCACAATCGCGATGGATTCGTCACATGGAGCAAAGCAAACGCTGCTGTGGTAAGGTAAATCATCAATTTGAGGCCATCAACCATTTTAAGGCCGTATTTTAACTGCCAATGACGTGAAGTAGTTCACAGAGCAAGTACTTTATTGGCTAAAACTCACTAAATACGAATGCCTTCAAAATTAAATATGAAAATTTGGCGCGAGCCGTTGGCGCCAATTTTGGAGCTTGTCCTCCAGCCAAATAGTTCTGCTTACCTACATTCATTGTGTCCACTCATAGCTCAGTGAAGACCGAAGCCTCATTTTGCTTCTGTACCAGCAACAACAATGCCACTGCGCCATTCAACATATTGCTGGTGCTCCTGCCTCCCAACGCAACTCATCTACTGCAACCTCTCGATGTTGCTGTGTTTGCTACCCTAAAAGTGAAGCTGTGCAACCTGATCAAGGAGATTGTCGAGGAGGATGACGAAGGTCGTTACTCGATTGACAAAGCGACAGCAATTAAACTAGCAAGCATGGAGTGGACCAGCAGCAAGATCGGCAGAAATGTCAGAGTTGGTTTCAAAGCTTGTGGGGTGTTTCCTCTGTCACTTGTACGTATGCATGAGCGGCTGGGACTGTACGAGCGCAATGGTGCTCCACGACACGAGCATCTGGCGTCATGGCTCCACGTGAAGCCAACAATTGAAGCTGAGGTCCTGACGCTACGGGAAAAGCCGAAGAAGACGACAAAGCGTAAACGAGTCGCAGTTGGGGGGAGGCTGCTTACCCATGAAGTGCTCCAGGAACTTGCAGAGGCTGGCAGCAAAAAAAACAAGTCGTCTAAGAAAGCTGTTACTACAACTGCAGATAAATGTGTAGAAGAGAAGTGTGCTGCTCCGCATATTACTTGTTCAGTTGTAGTCTAAACAACAAAATGTTAGTTGAGTGTCTTGCACTTTGAAGCCGCGACAACCCTGCTCCCATAATGGGCCCTCAATAAGCTCGCCGCTTAGACGACTGAGCTGTCAGCACTTGACTATTATTGTTGTAACAATGGCAAATTTCTGTTTGTCCTCCGTAACTCAATCTCCGTCGAAACTTGATCACAAGTACAAATATAAAAGGTGAGCGTGGAGTAACCCAAACCTCATGTGGTCACAAAAATGACACTCACTCAGCACTTTCAATACTGAAAGCAAGACTGAATTCGGCCATAAACTGATTAAGACGATTTTTTTCTTCTCCACGAGCATGAGCTTAATTCCATTGGTCTGCTACTACAAAAAATTGAGAAGCAATCTCTGCTTGCGAAGTTTCAGAAACTGTCATACTTTTTGTCAACGCATTAATAGATGCCGAGTTATCCGAGCATCTTTCTTCTCGGCCCATATTTGATTTTTTACCTTAGCATTATGTAGCTACCATCTCTGGTTAGTTTTAGCCGTGAGTACTAATAGTGATAGTAATATTATTGACGATACAAGTATTAGCATTGATATTGCTAGTCACTGACTTCAGAACTGGATAGTAATAGTAGCTTAGTACTACCGGCAAAAATCCAACTACTACCAATCCCTGGTTGCCACACACACTAAGGACGCGTTCCGAAAAGCCATCGATGAGCTACGCCACAGTCGCCATGGACTGCACTGTGTGGTATTAGGCCGGCGCGAGCAGCGACGCACAACCGCGTCGCTCGAAGGGGATTGCGCAGCTACTCGGAGGGGGACTACGTATTGGGGTCGCGTGTAGAACAGCGCCTACACGGAGACGATCTTCTTGTGAATTGCGTCGGGCCTTTCCAGATGGCTAAGGCCCATCGTACTCGTTCTTCCTCCACCACCAGATCACGGCTGAGGGCCAACCAATAGTATTTGACCTACTTTTATATAGGGTATATGGAGAAAACGAAAGTTAATTAGTAATTTGTATTACTGGCCAAATTACAAATTAACTTCAAATAAATCAGTCTAAAATCTACCCTAAACTGACTACTAAGTCCCCTAAGACCTAAGCCTAGTGAACTGCAGTTCACTTAGAGTTTGTAGATTAACTACCTGAATCCACTGTGGATCCAACAAGGTAAGCCAAGATGGATTGAGGACAGTTCCCTCATCTGGCCGATGCTCAGTTTGAGTCGGTCCGGAAGATGGTGGGCATCGTTGGAGGAGATGCCCTCCGAAGCTTGGTGGCTGCTACGCCGGCCGAGCAGGTCGAACGCATCAAGGCGCCAGAGAGTGTCGCCAATGCGCTTAAGCTCCCGAAGAAGTATTGGAAGTCGCTGACTTCAACGAAGGTGTTGTGTTGAGCCTCACAACCGGTCATGAGACCAAGGCTCATTGCCAAGCGTGTGGGATCGCTACGACGTTAAGTCCCAACGCTGAGAGGCGTCGCGTCATATGGCCTTCGACTGTGGTAGTGCCGGACGGTACAGACCAGGGTAACAAGGGTCCGCAAGCTGCAGACGCTGCTCAGGAGAGCGCCAAGGGTGATTTGGGCTCGTAATTGAAACGTTTTCCTTTGATGGACTCGTTCTCACAGCAGCTACCCAGCTCTCGTAGCAGCATACCCATCTTTAAACGTCGATTCAGTGGGTAATGTCGCTTCAAAATCCGTTAAATTGCTTAACCGGATTATTCGTTGTGGCAAACCCGCTCGCATTATCGTATGTCTGCCAAAGGCAAATTGCGCCAAACAACCATTGCGACTCCATATACGCAACGAACTCAGCTAAGAGGGGATAGCATTTCCACTTCTTCAAATGGCATATCGTATCACTAACGCCTCTGTTTGCCCAGAAGCGAAATGAAGGTCATAAATTTCTTGCATCAGCGACGCTTTAGCATAACCTGGGAACCCTTGGATGTGCTTGCTCACGTTCAACAAAACGTGAAAAAAGCACATGAGGAATTGCATCCCTGGATTGTCTCCAAATACTTTACAAATTGCATTGTACTGACCGGCTTCATCATCCCCCATAACATTCCGCAGCAACAGTTCTTTGTCGGCGATGCAAGCATATAGACTTTGAACAGCACGTAGAGCCCCCTCTTAAATCCACTCCAAACGTTGAGATACAACAAAAAGAGCTATCAGGTGGAAACGGTGGGTACTATCTGAAAGCCCAAACACGAGAACTGGAAAATCTCGCGTGTTCATCTTGAATGTTGCGTCTAAGTGAAACACATAATTATCCCGGGGGTTCCGTTAGTTGTCGAATCAATGCCTTCGTCAACAGACCATGAAAAATGGTGTCGCATCCCCACCATCACCAAGAATAGGCTTTCCGCTATTGTCATTTTCTTACGAAAAAGTAAATATTTGGTTTTCGTCCTCGGTGCCGTCAAACACACGAGCCTGAATCCACTCTTTCACTTCTTTCACACGGTCGTGGTTTCGAGCTTAGTCCGACCATAATAATTCACAAAATTCTGGACCCTCTGGAGCGATGGGGCCATAGCTAAAGGTGTTGCAAACTTACGAGATATTGCATTCCGAATGCGCTGTGGGCAGATACGCTCTTCGGCCAGCTTGCTGCAAAACGCTTTTTGGCATTGCGTCAATTTCGTCCGTTTTGGTGATCTGTGGTCGTCGCACTGCTCGCCTAACTCGTATATCCACTTTCTTCCAGTCATAAAGCTAATCAACTTTGTCCTGCCACGGGCATCTGTCAGACGGCTCGCAGGACGTTTTGCTTGTACCTGAAGCACACGAAAGTCGTTGGTATCGCATTTTATGGCCTGCGGCAGTGCAAACTGAGCAAGTCATGGCGAACCTCTTGGACGTGTAGTAGCTTCGAAGCTTGTTCATAACGTTCGGGGTGTTGACCTCTCCAAGGTCGACGCCGATATCCTTCCAAGGTAGGGTTCTCGGCATGTTTCTCCGTGGCTGCTTCAGGGGGGAGTTGGCGGGTCTGTGGGTCAACTGAGGCGGGTCGGACTTTCGTGGCTGTGGTGGTCTAGTGCCAGCACGGTTTCTGCTGAGTTCTTATTGGTTGACAGCGTCTGTCTTGCGAATACAGCTGCTTAAAGCGCCTATTCTTGTGTATGGTGAAATTTACGCATTATTAGGAGATTCTTGGTACGGGAGTGGTGAATAAACTGTCCGGAAGGTGCTGACTGTCATTTGTGGTGGAAAAACAAAAAGCATGAACATTTTTCACTGTCTCTCCCTTTTGAGAAAGATTTATCTTGGGATTCAATTTTCGCATTGCTATTGGCTACAGCAGCTTTCTTGAGATTTGACTGGGGCGGGGCGCCCTTTGAGAAAGGAGTGTGCAGGGGTTACGCGACAAGATTTCAGAGGGACAGTAAACATAACTAGTATGATTGGTCCAAGAGTAAATCGTCTACCTGATGATAGGGTATGAACCGAAACACCTGATTAACCCCTTGAGCACGGCGGCCTCTGTCAACTTTTGATAACCGAAACCCTATCTGTGTTATTGTGTTCTTCACAGAAGATTTGCTATACAGTAAACAGTATGTTTACTAACATTTATGATGTGTTTTACCTATCCCTTCGCTAATCTAAAATGATTTCATGTCTGAGGCCCTTATTTCTCCGTCCGTGTCTGGGTCTCGGAAGTTTTGAGCTCGAACATGATTGGTTAGCTGCTTATCCCTCGACAGTACAACTATTCCCACCCCGAAGGGGGTTGGAATACTTGGAAGGATAGTATTCCGAGATAGGTATCGATTGAGAGAGGCAACCAAGAACGGAAATTGCGTGGTTACTATGGCACAGGATGACGACGATGAAGATACGACACTAATAGTCCTTCTGGAGTTCGTTTGCGGGGCTGTTGTTGCTTCGAGCGCCTTATGCCTTCGCGCAGACAACGAACGTCAACATACGGTGACCCGTGTTGACTTTGATGCTTTGTTAGCGTCACCTCGCTTTTCCGATACCATTTAAGATGTTTGCAGCACAATTTTCTCCGAATATGTGAGCATTTTCGACCCTACGCTACTGCCGAGCTCCTACATGGGTGCGAACACACATTTGAGAAAAAGATGGGATTGCTACTTCTGTACTTAGCGTCGTCGGGAAGTATACTAGATGCAGGGCTTGCTTTAGGCATTTCACAGTCTCACGCGGTCATTACTACCTTTCGTACCGGTTGTGGCCGTGGATGAGGAGGACTCGCACGCGGCCGGCGCAGCGCTCACAGCTTCGTCTGGTTCAAGACTAGTCGGTGGTGTTTGGGTGGTCATGGGCGTCAACAGCATTTCCAGGAAGCGCGGCTGCGTTTCCATCGCGGCGCAGAGACAAGTTTCTAAATGTCCCGTATTCAGTGGTGGGCTCGAGTTAGTGGTTGTTGGCGAATGGTTTTGACGGGATATGCAGATCGGCAGCAAAATTCCCCGACCCCAACAAGCTGGGACTCGTGCGGGAAATTGCCACCACCAACATTCCGAGATCCAGGCATGGACGGAGAAATAAGGACCTAAGGACACGTTTTGAATCCACGTAAGACGCGATATCAAGCTGAATCATGTAGCTAATGCACATAGACGAAACTTTCACGTAACATAGACATTTACACAGCTACATAGCCTTACGTGATATTTTAAAAAAATTGACATTCAAGCAGCTGTGATTTAACTATAGTGAAATCAAAACTCTTTGGAAGGTTGCAACAGCCTCTGTCATGACATCACTGCAGACGACGGGACTTCCTCTGGTAATTCTGTGGCACAGCGTCGTCGTCTCCTCCGTCATACTGCCATCGCACGCGAATGATGCGCTTGCCGTCTCCGGATGGTTTCAGTGTCCCGTTCCTCCAGCACTCATGCCAAATATCAAAGCATGACCTCGCTTTGCCGTCATAGATGTTCTTCACTTTGCAGCAACGATACACCCTAGACGACTTGGGCTTGCCAGTAGCTTGTAGCACGCAGCCACTGCAGTACGAGGAAGTATCGCCACCGTTGATCTTCTCATTCAGGATAGTGCAAATTTTGCACGCTCTTGTCCGTCGCTTGGTGCTGCCTTCAGTATTTCCCTTCCTTTTTTTCCTCTGGGAGCACAGGCTTGCGCTCTACAGGTCCTTCTAGTGTTCGCCGCTTCGTGGGGGTTCCTTGTCGTCCCTGCAATCTGCGGACACTATCCCAGTCTGGTTCATCAAGCTGGTACAGCTCGAGATGGAGCTGTTTGAGGAAAGAGTTGAAGGAGATCTTCGGTTTGTTATTTGCTGTCCTAGCAATGTTGAATACGATAAACACGTTGATTATCGAGAGATCCACAAAAGCAAGGAAGAGACTCTTGTAATATTTCTTGTACCGCACATCTAGCAGCAGAGAGTACCTGTAAACATATACAATACACGATCAGAGATGTCTAGACAGGATAACATTGCTTACCTTTGGAGGCGTAATTGGTCATGCACGTCGACTCCGCCCATGTACAGCTGGTAGTCTTTTAGCACTCTTGGGCAGGCCATTTCTGCTTGTTCACATTACATTCACGCCGGACCACGCGATCAATTTCGATACTGCCTCCCGTGCAGCATATGCACTGGACGGTTGTCTCACCAATGCAACATCTCGAGATCCGCAACCTTTGTGGACTCTGCAAACGTGAAGGTTCCTCGCTCAGTATTGATAGGCCTCTTTTTCTTCTTTTAATAACGTACTTGCTCAATCCAAGTCGGCGAGTCACAACCGTGCGGGTACTGTAGACATCTCGTGATAATAGATGCATTGCGAGAGGCACAGACGTATAGTAGTGGTCCATCACGACGAGTCACATCTGCTGGGTTGTTCTGTCTCCAAATACGTGGTAAAGATTGCGTGCAACTGCAGCAAAACCGGTCTTCGCATCCAACATCTCCTGTCCGTGAATAGTGTTGTTTTATAAGGAAACGGCTCGAACCTGTATCGGACACGTTTATATTGTTGCATTCGTGTATTAGACACGATTAGATAACTTAGCGACCAAAACATGTTGAGCACACCAGAATGTATGCTCAGCTTCTTACTGAATGCGGTAGGCCGTACGTGATCAATTCAACATGAAGAGTTTGGCATCCCACTTATTTGAGTTTATCTGTCAGTTAAACTCTCATTCGATTGAAAGAGGACCGCGAAGGCAGCGTCGCCTCGTCAAACACCATGGTCGGAGGTGTTACGAAACCGACATTAAAACCTTGTTGTACACTCTTGATCACCGGTCGTAACTTCCATGTTCTATCTGTAGCAGCTCGAGGGTCAGAATTACTGCTGAAATGAAGATTTCGTGATACATGTGCGAACCTGTCCCGTGATATGAAGCGCCCGAAGTTTCGACGAGAAACAGCGCCTTGGACTGTCGTTTTCCAGTGATTTTGTAGTTACTCCTTGTTAGGAGCCACCGTCCGAGCGACCAATAACCCAACTTCCACACATAAATATCTTGCAGTAATGTCAGGTATTTTTTCAAATTTTTGCGGGTGTCTTTTTTTGCCTCTCTGCGGTATCCAGGTCTCTTCGCCTTGCGAGCGACTTGCTTAGTGTATTGACCATCCGCGTGTTCGTTCTGTTTCTTAATGAAGTAGTTATTACTTTGTAACAAGATGTCGTCCCACAACTCAGGTGTCATAAAATACAAGAAAGCTCCGGACGGGGCCGCGGCAGCAGCCAATATGTCTTCGATGGGTCCGAATGGACCATCATACAACCGCGGATAGTCTTCGAAAGCATCTTTGGGGTCAGGCAGTTCGTGGACCGCTCATGTACGGATATGGAGTACACGTAGTAGAGTCCGTTCACCCGTTGTTGCCATGTCATCAAGAACAGTTTTACCGATGGACTCAAGACTATCAACACCTCCAACAGCAGCCAGAAATTCTTCATCAAACATTATATCCGGCTGGACGACAACATCATTGTCGTCAGCATCACGATCACTTGACTCGTCATGTTCTTCACTACTCCAATCATCAAGGCTGTCATCATTCTCTCCATCCGAATCAAGACCAGTCAGCTCGTCCGGGTTGTCATCCAATGTCGTCATTCACTTCTAATCAGTAACCACGTCATATGCGTGATATCAGTTAGTTTTTCATTTCGTATCATGTATATACATGATAGACTGACCAATGGCTTCGTCAGTATCAAGTTCACCACCAAATATCATCTCATTGCTGACGTAGGTCACTTCACTGTGGTTTGGCGATGGTAGTGCGTTCTTGGCGTCATCATCGTCATTATCAGAGGGAACCGCGTCAAGGATTGGTCCCAGATAACACTGGGGAGTGTCTTGTTCGACGTCTACCACGGAAACAAATGACACAAATAGTACATACACACAAGATTGCATAAAATGTAACTTACCATTCGTAGCTTCAGATTGGGACACGATACCAGCACATTAAACACGTATTAGACATGTTAGATAGCAGACATGATTCGTGGCTCACGAAAACCTCGTATACCAGCTGCCGTAGCTTGGGCTTGTCCCGGTGCAGTTCCCTAATCCTTCGAGGTTTCATTCTGGCATCGTATAGTTCGTCTAACAAAAAACATCATCACAAACGGTTAGATAATCGCGTGACTCACAAATGCTGTACATACCTAAGTCACATCGGTCCAAATATTTCATTAGTTCCTCTTTGCAAACAAAGTAGTCCTGTCCTCGCACGTCCTTCTTTGTTTTACCGGGTTGGATGAAGGTGAAGCCGTTCGAGAGTCCAGAGGAGCGCTTGGAAGTCCACCCAAGCTTTTTCAGCTTAGCCCAGCGTGAACGGAACGCCATTCTTTTCTTTTTGGAAGTCGGTATTTTGCCCGAACAGCTTTTGATCAGCTCGAGTCACCTATCCCTACAGCATACCACTCTACGGCCGACGCGCGCCATTTATTCTGGAATCCCCCCTCCCTCCGCCTCGCGGTCGCTCCACCCCGCGCTCGATCTGGTTTGCTGGGTGGGATGGAGCTTCGACAGCGTCCAGCGCCAAAGCGTCGGCATTACCGCGTCAACACCTCTGTCCTCAGCAGGTCGGACGACGCGGAAGATGAGGAGTATCAAGACTCATCACACACCAGTTCCAAGGAGTCCCAAGATACAACAACATCGACAACAGGCGCGAGCGATGGCACAGCATCGCACCTGGTGGTTGCGTCCCCTCCGCAAGATATTCAGTTCGCGTCATGGTAGTCTCTCGAGGCGTATCTCACTGAGTACCAGGCGCAATCGTTTCAGGTGACGCGTGATGGCATGCATCCATTCGTCTGTCAATTTCATCACTAATGAAGACTCCAAAACAGGTTTTTCGAGCCCGAACTAACACAACAGCAGTAGATCGAAATGCAACCATCAAGAAAAAAGGATCAAAGGCTCCGTTGATACCAGACGAGTGGGAACAGTACGCAAGGACGTACGTCTGTACGCACGCGGGAAACTACAGATCTCAAGCTACCAGCAAGCGTCCCGGTCAGGAAACCCGCACACGGCAATGCCCAGCGAAGGTACGAGTCGGCTACGTGATGTTTAAGCTGGTTGAGGATCATTTTGGCTGGATCGGGTCCACTCGGGCTAGTTCAGATTCGTTCGGGTCTGTTCGGGCTGGTTTCGGTGCGTTCGTTTCAGGCTAGTTTGGTGTGGACTCTGGGATGTTGGCGCTAGTATAGGCAGTCTCACATGTTTGTGTATTCCTCTTACAGATCAATTGCTGTGTTCGTGTGGTTGACAAAGCTACTGGGAGAATTGCTGCTGTAATTACAAAGTGCACACTGGAGCACAATCACCGTTTAAGCGAACGTGCTTTTTGCCACCATCCGTCTAAACGGTTGGTGCTCGATGATAACAATCTTCGTACAGTGGAAGTGCTCCGGAAAGCGGGAACAAAGAAGCTTGGTATATTCAAGTACATCAAAGAGAACTCAGCCAGTAATCCAACCATTCAAGATGTCCACAATCTTGTTCGCGCCCTCAAGAAACGTGAAGAAGCTAATGGGCCGAGCGACAGTTCCACAAGATTGATGACTTGGATGACTGAATTTGCCGAGGTCGACGGGAACGTTGGTAGGATTTTTGTGGACAACGTTAGCAACAGGAAAAGGGTACGAAACCCAAGGAATTGTAGCCTAAAACTGTAAACTAACAGGTTTTATGACTGCAGGGTGTCGCAACATGTATTACCCTTCAAACAAATTTCATGCGGTCGGCGTTCTCACAGTTTCCTGAAGTTCTTCTGCTTGATTCAACTCACGGAACCAATCTCTCGAAGTACGAAGTTTTTTTGTTCATGGCACATGATACTTTTGGAAAAGGACAATTCGTTCAGCATGCGCAATTGCAAAACGAGAGAGCGCCAACACTGCAGACCGCATTTGAAGAGTTCAAAGCAAACAATCCATCGTGGGCAAAGTTACGCTTTGTTCTTATTGACAAAGACTTTACAGAAATGTCGGTGCTAAAGGTTGCATTCCCTGACGTGACAGTTTTGCTGTGTCAAATTCATGCTATCAAGTACTTGAAGGAAGAGATTGCAAAGAGTGATTACGGATTTAATTCCTGGTAGAAGGAGCAATTGGGCGGTTTGGTGAGGCTTCTTGCGTATGCAAAAACCGAAGCCCAATACAAGAAGCACCTCCGCTACCTGTATCACTTCGTTGCCGTTCGCCAGACTCTCGGTCCTCCTCAACCTGAAGCGCAGGCGGGTGCAATCGGGTATGGTTCGGGTCCAGTCGGGCATGAGTCGGGCTCAGACGGGCATGGTTCAGGCATAGTTGGACATGGTTCGGGCACAGTCCGGAGTGGATCGGCAGATATCAATGAGCTTGGGTCAATCGAACCTCAATTCGAGTCTGCTGAAAATGAACATCCGTTTCTCAAGTATTTCAAAAAAATTGGGATTCATGTCGTGAACTTTGGTGTGCATATAAGCGAGAGAACACCATGACTCTGGGGAACGACACCAACAACCGATTGGAAGCATCATGGAAGCAGTTGAAAGAATGGGCTACATCTTATATGAGCGTGGACAAGTGCATTGCATCAATTTTGTACTATCAGAGTGTGCAAGAAGATTGTTTTCTGGACGAGGTACACAAAATTTCCACTCTTTCTCGAGTTGGGTACGATCGAGAAATGACAATGGTTGCCAATCTTGTAAGTGAGTATGCCTGTGAGGAGACATTTGACCAATACTAATACGCTACTGGCCGATCTGCCTACGAATTTCACGAATATTGTCCTGGCGTTTACTTTATTAAGAACATTCACAGTGACGAAGACGCTTTGGACGAAATTGGTGCTGAATATACCATTACCAAGAAGGACTGGACATGTTCTTGTATGTTTATGAGCACTCGACTACTACCCTGTCGACATGTCTTTTACATCCGGGCGTCATTGAATAAGGAAACGGTAATTCCAACCCATTTGTTGCATTCAAGATGAATGCGCTCAACCGTTCGATCGTCATTTGAGAATTTGGAACAATCAGCAGACGCGGCACGAGTGAAACCATTTTCAGTTGGGGAGGTTTTGAAAGGACCAGAACGACCGTGGGATTCAAATCGAAAGTATCGTGAAGCCCTGCCTGTAGCAAGTGAAATTTGTGATTCGATGGCTGGACTTGGGATGGATCAGTATAGGGATGCGATGGAGGCACTAAGCAATGTTGCGCAAATGTTTCGTCGAGGAGAATTTGGTCAACTCGCTGAAATTGCCAAGGAAACTCAGGTGGATCGAGAAATTACTGTCAATGTGAGTGGTTCTAGGGATATTGATGTAGGTGAACCACGATCTATGTCAAATCCACAAGACTTACTCTTAAGTGGTGTTGAAAATCTTCCATTCTCCGCTCCCGATTCATTTCAACTGACAGCCACTTCAGATTTGAATGCGCTCGGTAGTATTCTTATGGCTCTGACAATACTATCATTAATTTTGCTCAACCCGACCCGTCGAGCAATGCGAATGATGGATTGGAAACGTGCTTTCCGGATTCGGGCAGTGCTGAAACCCGAGGTGACCAAATTGGCACGGCAAATAATCAACAGCTGGTCACAGAAAACCAGTCAAGTTCGGGTCCTGGCGCCGATTCTGGTTTGGATTCTCTTTCGGACACTGATTTGGCCATGGAAGGTCATTCGGGCAATGGTTCGGACATACAATCTCATCCGGGCGCTGGTTCGGGCCTTGAATCTCGTTCGGGCATACAATCTCATTTGGGCACTGATTCGGGCCTTGAATCTCGTTCGGGCACCGGTTCGGGCATCGAATCACGTATGTACACAAGAACAGTCGAAAATGGTGAGTCTGCTTGTGCTGCTGCAAATTCAAGTGGCGAAGCAACGTTTGACATTCTGACACCCCCGCGAGCGCGAGGGCGGTCCAACCAAAACCAAGATGAAAAAAGCACAACGCAACCGTATTATTGGTAATGTCGCTGACGATTCCAACTTATTTGATTTGGGACTAAGCCTTGCTAATGTCGCGGAAGTAGTTAGTGCCAACCCTAATTACATCAGCGCATCAGAATTGCTGTCAAAGTTTCAGTTGTTTGCATTCTCAGCAAGGTCACGGGCTCCTATTGCTCGCACAGCAATCAACATACCAGCAAATAAGCAGATTGTGAAAATGAGCTCCATTCGACGCATTTTCCCACAAGATCTCCTCAACCGCTGTGATGAAAAAGTTACTGCACTGCAGCGCAAGCATTCAGGTTTGGCTGAGAAAGATGTTACAGTCGAAGTAATTGGTGTGGGTATATATTCTACGACAACTCTACGAGCGATGAAACAATAGCACCGTGTAATGAAATCGATTCAGCACGTCAACAAGGCACTTACGTGGATGTGTACAATTGACTTTACGCTTCCGTTTTCTACATACTTTCGTGTCGAGCCAGTGCCAGACCTTGGTTCGCGATTGAAATCTCTCCCACTTCTTTCAGTTCAGGTACATTGCAAATAGCTTAGCAATAAGTTGCCCGCATTCTTAACTCATTCATATTGCGTGTTACAGGCGGAAGTTTTGGATCTGGTTTCGAAAAACATGCTGAGCGACACAACTCTGTATCGCGTTTTGATCATTCTATTCAGATCTCGAACTGATGTTGTCGTTATCAACCCAACAATACTTGGCCCAATTATTGATGGAATCACATCAACTACCCGAGCACATCTGAGAAGCATGCTTGTCGGGGTGTCGACCGAACGAATTCTGATCCCAATCAACTGCAACAAAACCACTGGTGTGTGATCATGATGAACCTCAAGGACAAGGAGATGATTGTCTACGACCCGATGGCGTCAACGTACGCACTTCAAGCTCGCGCGATCGCAGAGATGCTTGTGTCCCTACTACTTGAAACCGCGCCAAAGCGATGCCGTGCTGGTAAATTCCTATGTGAGCTCGGAGTCCAAGTCGATGGATACAACTGCGGAATGTACGTTTTGGTTGCATGCGAAGTGTTCGTGAGCCGCGAAGAAATCACGTTACTCAGTCGCAAGGAGCTCCAGTACCTGCGCTTCAGGTATCTTTGCATGTGCGTTTAATCAATCAATCAAACGACTTGTTGCATCGTTTCACTTGTCTTAGATCACTCCTTTGAAGCGAAAGTTTCCGGATACACGCATTTTATACGTATACTAGCGTACATTCATCATTGATGACGGCGACAGCTGTTCTTTTCACACGGGCATGTTCGGGCATGGTTTGGGCACGTTCGGGTACTGAAGACCCGTATCAGCTGTTTCCGTTCGGGTAAAATAACGAGTGCCTTTCTTTTTGGCGAATCTTGAAATGACTCCCAACCAGTAACAGGATTTTGCGCCTCTATTAATTTATAAGGAACGATTGGAAGCGAATTGATCTCTTCTTAATTTTATATGTGCCAAATTTACCTCTGCCTTTTTGTCTAAACCGCATGTCCATGTACAGGATTTACGCACTAACCTTCCCCTCGTTGACTTGACGTTTATATACTTTCCATACTCAACTCAAGTTTATTTCCTTATCATGTATCTGGGACATGATAAGAGATTTTTTAATCATGTATTATACAGGCATCCGGGTTAGGGGGTTAAGACTCCGGGCACTATTTAATTATACCCCCTCAAATCGCCAAAAGGTTCTGCATTATTGAGTAGGTTACACCTAGGTTACTACTCGTCAACCAGTGATATATTGTCTATGGCATCATGGAGCTCGTCCAGATTAAAGATGTTCGATGCTTCTTGAGTGACATCAGCATTAGCACCTCCCCATTTCTCACAGAACTTCTCGCCGTACACATCATGCTGAGCAACATGCCACTCCATGTAATGATCACCTCAGCCAGCAGCCGCGATAGAGTTGTTGACAGTTCTGCTGTCTGTGCCACGCTAAGCTTTTCGCATCCATTCACAGACGAATGCCACAGAAGGCATAGGTGGATTGCCAAAACGAGTGTATTCAACCTTATCACTCTCCTTCCATGCATTTATCTCGATGTAAAGCAGGTCCTTAAACGTCTAGTAGATAGCAATGTCTTCTGCTTTTAGATAAGGAGTGAGACCACCAGGAATGACACACATGTTAATGTTGCGAGTCGAGCACGTGGCTTTCACGTCCTTGGATATATGGGCTCGCATCGAGCCCCAAACCTTCCCTTCATTCGTATCAATTAAGGAAAAGCAAGATCAATCCATGGTTGGTCGCCTGTATTGCATATTTTACATTCAGTATAATTTATACGGAAAGGGGATTTGACAATATTAGTACGATCCAATATTAAGTGGCAAGATAAGTGTAGCGAGTTGGTGTACCTGCTAGAAATTCCAGAGGCACAGTCCTACTGGTACTGGCGAACAAATCGCATAAAGTACGCCGCTGAAGTTCTAACTCTGTTCTACTAAAAACTCGAGTTCCGTGTCCGTCCATCCGTCCGTCACCTAGTGAAGCGAAGGCGACCCCGGTTGGCCAATATTCGGGCGGTGTGGTCAACATAGTCGTACTACTTTAGTTACTTGGTGTGGTCAACACATCGTACTTTAATGAGGCCTTTTTAAGACAAATGCTCTGCGTTTAACAGTCCGTGCCTGTAAGAAGAGGGGAAAAAGGGCTAAAATAGTGGGAATCGTCGAGTTACCAAATTCCGGTCTTTGCTAACAAGCAAAACAATTAACTGCATTCGATAGCTGGGAATTTCATACATATTGATAGGAGGCGTTTTTGTTGAAATGAATAGTATAAGAATCATTATCTTCATCGCCGCAAGTTGCGTTCCAAGTGTCTTTCTTGTTGATGCTCAGATTTTTTAAAAATTTCCCTGCGAGAGCCGGGTAATGATCTTCCCTCGATTTGCTCTTCGTTTGATCGTGCCCGACCACCGAAATTCACCTTGTGTAAGCAAAGCGTGCTAAACACTTCATTCGTAGCCACATTCACATTGTCACAGCTTTTTGCACCACAACGATAGCGTTTTCATAAGCAGATCTTGCACCATCCACACTAGTTAATGCTGCCTCACCAATAGGCCATCGTCGTATTTGAAATGCCAACCCAATGACGTCAAATCACATCGGCTATCAAAAACCCCGCTTATGTGTATCACAACGCGACGCCAGATTCTCTAAATCTCTGAAAACTGTTCTAACGGTACTAGTATGAAGTTTGCTGCGTTGGGGTTCTAAATACAAGATACAGCTTTGCAATGTTATTGATACTGCCCCATATATATGTAAAATATTCTTACTATGATGTTGTAGCTACAGCAAATCCATTTGAAAAATCCCGAAATTAATATTTTTCTGTTCCCCACCCGATTATGGCCTCTTCTTACAGGCACCACCTGTTAAATAGAGAGCACGCGACGTAAGAACGAGAACTCCGTGCGCTACGAGAATGCGACATGGAATAGATGCAGCTAGTACACGAACACCTTTACAAACTCTATAGACAGCGTATTGCTAATTTTTGTGTGAGAAAACACGGTAATTCGGAGATGATTGATGCAGAAGCCTACGATTGGTCAAACTAAATTGATTGACATTTCTAAACTAATAATTCACTTTTCGCTGATTTGTAAACGACTATCTGATCAAATTGGCACAATATATGTGCAATTGTGACATAAGACACATTTGGCCGATGTTAGGAAATAGAGGCGACCGAACTTCTTCCAAGTCATCCGCATCTGATAACCGCAATAGAGTCAGTCTGTCGGCTAAATCTTGATCCTCCTGTGTCTCAACGTAGTGATCTACATGTTCGCGTCGATCCTTCGCATTGCCATCCTTGATCTTCAACCTTGCACGTAATCCAGCGACATTTAGACGGTAAAGATAACCAAGAGGAGATTCATCCGGTCGACGTTCGTGCATGATAGCATTGCCTATTTATCGATACCTCAGCCCGCAATACTGGATCTGGAAAGCTCGGAGCAGATCGGCCCACGTTTTACGAGTAGATCGGCTTAATTGACGATACCAGTTATTGGCGGATCCAGCCAGTCGATAAGCAAAAGTTAGGCATTTCTCATCATATGACTTTTGGTCTCGCATAAACGCTAACTTCACTTTGCTGATCCACGCTCGAGCCTGACCTTCGTCTTGACCCTTTCCAGTGAACTCTTTCTGATCTGAGATCGCCGAGATCCGAACTCTCTGGATCTTTGTCGATCCTGTAGGTCCGTCGTGGCTGTCGCAATGGCTGCGCGAGCAGCAGGGAATTCAATATCGTCTGGGTCGCCCTCCCATCGATGTGTACTACGTTCGGATCTTACACATTTCACTCCACGTGTAATGGGCTCTTTACATAAGTAACTCGAGATCTTTCTGATATTACATAAGTAGGCATGGTCATCCTCTGATTGGCTGAAAGGTGGGGGAGCCATACCCCAGTTTCAGCCAATCAGCTGTCGACCTTTATTTGAGTGGTTCACATTAGTCCTAAAGGCTCGCACCCCGGTCTAATAATAAATCATAGTTGAATTTACCTCGGATTTAATACTTTGTTCTCAGGCTTACTGAGAACAAGACGCTTCCTCGACAGCTAAGCCAGTGACGGGCATACACTAGGCCTGTTACACCACGTCTTGCGATCCTGGATCCTGCGCTATTGATATGCCTTGGTCGATATTTTCGCTCGTTGTTCAGCTAACGATTTATTCGTGTCAGCTTCGAAATATTTTTGCAGGGTACCCGATGAGTCTTCGGACGTTATAACTGCCGTGGTCTTTTGATGGTGGGATCTTCTTCGAGCGGCTGGATATTGCTGGATCGACGCTGGGTATTGGATCGCGCCTCCAGCATCGCTGCCGAAATGTAGTGTGGTGAGGGCATTTGAAGATAGGTTTTAATTGCCGGTGACGATGGTACTGGATCTGTGATCCGCGGAATTTCGCCAAGCAAAATCTTGACCTTGGAGAATAGATCGTGGGTGGCGGACTGGATCACCTTCAGATCCAGGTCAAAGAGGTCATCAGCATCGAAAACTCCGGATGTCATTCCTGCTTCCTACAACAGTCATAATAGATTTCTACTCCGACATTACGGATTCTCCTGAATATAGGTTATTGAGGTGAAATTATTCAGCGATGTCCACCACAGATCAATAGCAAACTAAATCCGCATATAGAAGTTTGTATGCGATAAATTTAAGCAGGTCAACTGTATAGTTCATGTCCCATGCGACACAAAGATTTTCGGGAAGGGTTGGGGGACCAGATATAAATCTCTGAAGAAGAACGCGTGGCCAATGCCAGCCTTTCCTTCCAAAAATCAGCACCCGAGAAGAGATCATCGCTCCAGGACCATGTACACGTTCGAGAAGACCTTTCAGCAGATATGGCGCGAGTTGACGAAGAAGGGCTGGACATACAAGAAAACAACAGGACTTAGCAACGGCCATAGGTACCTGCCGCCAGGTGGAAACGTGAAAGGAACAGAAGACATCGACTACTTCGTTGGTGCGTTGGATAATTTGCTACTTCTAACCTACGATTGCCTGGTTAGGCGATGCCAGTTTGCTGCGGTATTGTCGGCGCCAAGGTTGGTTGGCCTTTGGTCAGCCCACTGTTGTTGCGACGATCACAGACGCTGATGCGTCGGTTACTGCTGCTGCTGCTGAAATGATCGCGACTACTGCAGATGTCACGTCGAAACCGTGTGCTCGAGCTGCTTCTAAGCGACCTGCGATTGTGAAACCTAGATCAGCTGCAAAGGCGACATCTGCGACCCCCCTATCCTCTTGTGAAGTCTCTACAGTTGCCCCAGCAAATGCTCCAACGAATAGGGCGATACAAACTGATAGCAAGGCGACCAGTGGTTTAGCGACGACCAAGCGGAAAGCGACCACACCGAAGCTGTGTTCGAAGAGACGCAAGAAGGGTACGATATGCTGATGACGTGTTTTGCTGTAACGGTATTGACGCTTGAGTTTGTTACGAATTCTACAGTGTCTGCAACAACGGATGCGCCAGCTGATCTTCAGGGAAATACAGAAGAATCTGTTCCGGAGTTGAAGCGGTTATTGTGGACAATACCGAGCATGACGAACGGAGATACCGGTGCCTACTGCGATTACGACTGGTCCAGTAGTTATGGAAGTGGAACGTACTGCGCAACGAGTTCCAAATACACCAACCGGTGTTCCGCTTGACGACTTCGACTCGAACAACTTCTTGGATGCGCTGAGACGTGATCGGTTGTTTGCTTATGATAGTGTTGCTGATCTCAATGTTGGAGACTACGATTGATTGCTTTCGCTCGACTCGGATCCTGAAGGTGACGAAGACACAATGCTGTTGGACAAGGGCGAAGACGAAGATGAAGCCAATAGCGTGGTGGACGGGGTCGATGGCGAAGAAAGTGATCACGATGGTGTTGGTGTGGATGAGGTTCCGGTGGAATTCGAGCTCACAGATGACGAGTTGAATCGTCTCCAATCAAACGGATGGGATGCATTCGATGAACATCATTCGAATCAAGTTCTCCTTGACGCTGCTCCACTTTATGAAGGACCATGGGGTCCAACTAGTGCGGCGCTGGCGTACGCGCTGAACCCGCTTGCAATATTTTACTTCTTTCTTCGTAAGGAACTCTGGAGGAAATTTGCACACGAAACTAGAACCTATCGCTTAGAAAGCATTGACGAGAGTGCACAAACTATGCGAGCACGCGCTCGTGCTCGACGAGAGACGACGCCTTCGACTATAGTGCTGGCTATGGAGGAGTACAAGGCCAAGTTACAACGTAAGAACCCCATTCAGTCGCATGAAATCGTGCGGTTCATCGGTTTGTTGATCGCGCGTACACTAAATCCACGCTGCTAAAGTCTAAGTCGTCATTGGGTCACCAAAGTTGAAGGTGCATTGGCACGGGGGAACATTCGAACAGTTCCTCGGTCGGGACCGTTTCTGTGGTGAAGTGGATTTGAAAGATTTGGCATTGGAATATCCAGGAAAGATCCGATTTGGACGTGATCGGACCTGACGTGATGCGATTGGAGTAGAAGACGAGCTGACGTGGGTGGATCTAGTCATGGATCCAGTTGATGGATAAGATTGATGGAGATTAATGATGCCTCGGGTGGGACGTGATGGATGGATTGGCGTACGATCTACATACATATCCAGATCCGAAGAGCTGGGAAGATTACATATGGATATGGATGACGTGGGACTTGCATGATTGTAATATGGGTGCGACAGTGTGTCTATATGCACTGTGGAAACTGATGATCTGAGCCTAGATGTCCAGATCTAGGCTATAATCTATGTCCGTGAAAACCAGATCGGGTCGCATACATCAGGTTCTACTCAGGGAACTTGGGTCAGGACTGACGGACCTAGATCCATAGGCGGATCCGAGTGATCCGGGATCGAGATATATTACGGTAAAGCTGGATGGTGATTGGAGGATTAACAGCATGGAATAAGCTCGGACACGTTATGATTACGATTATCACGAAGTAATATTACTAGATCAACCGTGGGAACCCTAGATCAAGGAGATCTAGCGGATCCAGCCGATCTGGGATTGGATCAGCATGATCTGGCTTATTAAGGCATGATCTGACTCGGGAGACGTGTGATCTGGTATTACGAGGGATGATTACGATATTGGAGAAAGGAGAAGTCCAGATCACAATATGGCGACTAGTGATCTAATGTTTATGGTTCAGATCCAAGGTGATCTGCAAAGATGTCGACTGCCAGGATGGTGAGGACAAGAAAGGACAAGGATCAGGATAGCGTAATCAGTCGATGTGTCGTTAAGGATAGGATACAGGATGGGATAGGTCTTAACATTAAATCAGAACCGAATTTGCGTTGTACGACACAAGTGCTTCGCTACGCGCCTGGAAACGGGAACTACATTGGCCCTACGGTATTAATAGCGATTTAGGTGTATAGATCTAGGGTGGTTGATAATATCTAGATAATATATTGGCTAGATCCAACCTCCTAGTATCTTACCCTAAGTGCAGATCCAAGATCCCGGTATTAATTGCTTAGCCGGTAGATCTTCGGTTTCTCAACGATCAAGATCGCGCTATAGGAAGCGCCAAGCAATCAAAGGACCCCGCATAAAGGGAAATCAACAAGAAAGGAATTACTACAAGGCCGGATCCAGATCTAGGCCGCTGGATCCAAGCTTGATCTAATCGCTTGGACTCCGGATCTACTACTGGCGAGTGGTGTGAAGACTCCCACGCTACTCTACGACCCCAACGTCACGCCAAGACGTTCAACCAACACCGATCGAGCAACTTATCAGTCACCAAGAGAGGAAGATCCAGCCCAACCGACGGGTACACAAGGTGAGCAAGTTCAGCAGATCACGGATCATCGGAGGACCCCTTCGTTAGTCGGTGTCCGGGCATTGGTGGGAAGTTGGATCTAGCGATCTCGCAGATTTTGCTGATCCCGCTACACCACACTTCCATGACATTGCTCGATTCCTGCACTTGGATGACAACGCCAAACAGGCGATAGTGGCGATCGCACGTCCAAGATTCGCCCCGTTATCCAGGCATTGCAGAAGATATTTTTCGCGGTTATCGACTCGGGGCTTGGATCTTGTTTGATGAAGGGATGGTTCCCATCCGGCGTCGTCGTAACCCGATGCGTCAGTTCATGCCCATGAAGCCCAACAAGTGGGGCACCAAATTCTACTTGGCGTGCTGTGCCGAGACCACGTATTGCTCCAGGTACAGAGACCAACTATTATGGATACCCGTTGCTTGAAACGGATATCCAAAATTTTGCTAATTCGTCGAATCCGTTATATATTCCGAATGTACCGTATTATAAAGTAATGGATTGTATTTGCTGTGTATTGTAGGCTGGAAATTTACTGTGGAAAGGCGAATGACAATGAAGATTCTGTCGCCCAGCGAGCTGTTGTAAAGAATTTGAGTCTCGTACTTCGAGGACAGCCAGCTCAGCGCCTGGTGTACGGATAACTTTTACACTTCACTACCGCTATCACTCAAACTTCTCAACATGGGCTTTAGTCACGTCGGCACGATCCGAAAAGACCGCAAAGGTTGGTATACGACTATCGAGTTCACGCAAAAGAAACGGCCAAAACGTATGCCGCGCGGTACATACCGTATTGGGGTGTGAAGAGATCATCCGGAAGTTGTGGCACTCTCTTGGACGGACAATAAGCCCGTCCGCTTCTTGGGTACTGGATGATCTACACCGTTAGCTGAAGTAAAACGCCGAGAGCGTGATGGTTCTCTATCTGTTGTCCCGTGCCTGCGGCTTGTGCGCGACTACCACGAAGCGATGGGGGGAGTAGACATACACGATCGATTACGGCTGCAAAGATACTCTATTCGACGGGCTATTCGGATGCGAAAGTATTACAAGACGATATTTCTTGGATTAGTGGACCTGGCCTTGGTAAACGCGTTCATCGTTCACAAGCTCGCTCTAAAACGCCTCAACAAACCGGTTCCGACTCACGCCGCATTTATGAGACTCCTATAAACGGAACTACTGAGCCAAACGAGCGAAGACTTTGTGGCTGAAGACGACTTGACGGATCTCGTGACAGAGCCGCTACCGTGCCATCCGCACATGCTTGAGAAGATCGAAGAGACGAATGGCGCCAAGCGCCGACAATGGTTGTGCAAAGTCTGCTCGGCATACGCAGGTGGTGGTGAGCGCGGTTGCGAAACAAGCTATTTCTGTGTCATGTGCTCGCGCGAGAAAAAAGGAAGGGTGACACTGTGCAACAAGCCACGCCCCCTTGATCATGGCAGCGCACTCACCTGCGACCAAGTTTGGCATCAGATCTGAAAGAATGGCACCGCGATTCCTCCTCAACCGCAGCACATAATTAGATTCGTGAATAAGCGCAGACCTGATGTAGTTGAGGATGTTGAGGGGGAGTAAATGAATAGAATCCCGTTTTGCTAACTTCTTGTTGCGTAGTTGGTCTCATCGTTGCAATGGACAAAACGTATTTGAAGGGAGATCGCAATTGAGAGTGAATTGGACTTGTTTCGTACTGCACATCCTTCTGCAGTGCCCAATCAAATATCTTACTTTGACCACGTGGCATTTGATACATGATATATAGTACTGATATTTCGGTAGACGTTAATTCATATATTATGAATTACGGATTATCCGGAATAATCTTCGGATTACAAGGGTTAAAGGATCAAAACACAAAAAATAGAGGGACTTTATAGATTAAAGGGAAAAATAGAGGGACTTTATAGAAGGACTTTATTTGGTCTACCCATATCGCTAACCATGGACGCTGCAGGTCCGCAGTGGCGGGCGCCGCCCATGGAGCGTCACGACTTCAGCTCGTGGGACGAGTTCTTCGGATACATGGAAGAATACCAGCAGCGCACGCACCAGGTCTGACTGCTGTCTCTGTCTACACTATCGTAGCTCTGTCTAATGCTTTATCCAGACTTTCAGTCGACGGAGCGCGACTTCTGTCAAGACGCGCAATCAGGTCCTGGCATCCATTGCGAACTCTGGTCGTCCGCTGCCTTCCCCCTTACTACCTGAGAGTTTCCTGGACTACACGAGGATGTTGCAGTGCTCCCATAAACTACGAGGAGAAGCTCGAAGCCATGCGCGATGGAATGGAGAGCAGCCGTCCGAGTGTCAGGCGCGGGTACGCACCAGTTAATAGGAAGAAAGATACATTGCCTTATAATTAAGAGGTACAATCATACAGGTGAACGCGACGCTGCAGCTTGGGGACGACGGGAACTACCGTATCCGCGTGACCAAGGCGAGTCTCCAGCACAACCACCCAATTGATGGAGCTACGCCCATTTCTACAAGTAATACAGCACCTCCTGTGACCTCAGGTTCAACTGAGCAGGCGGAATCGATGGCATCAGGTCAGTCTCCAGCTATTAAACGACGGCGTGTCGGTCGGCCGAGGAAACACCCCCTTCCTGATGAGATTGCAGCTAAAGCTACGACCAACCAAGTGGCAAAACAAGGAGATACAGAAGTGCCCCATGTACCAACAATGGAGGATGTGCGGGTCTTTCTTGAACGTGTGAAGAGTGTGCGGATGAACCAACGCGATGTAATGCAATCCGTGGAGCAACGATTGGCTGCATACGTGAACGAGTTTGCCGCGCTGGACGGTAATGCGGCTAAAATATTTGTCGATGATGAGGTGACGCTGTGTAATCTGTTGAGCTGATACGAAGCGCAAAAACTAACGTGTGTTTGATGTCGTGGAAGTACAGAAAGTCTTGTCAAGTATAACGCTCCAAACAAAGCATATGCGCAAGGTTTTCGACGCATTTTCGGAAGTGCTGCGTGTGGATGCCATACCGCATTCAAAGGAAAGCTCATCAGACTCGAGTTACCGAGTATTCTCGTTGATGGCGCATGACACACTCGGCAACTGGCAGTACGTGCAACATGCTATCGTGGAAAGTGACCGATCTGAAACGCTACGTGCAGCACTTGATCAATTTAAGGCACACAATGCTCGGTATCCTCGGATTCGTGCGCTTATCGTACCAAGTGAAGCCTCGCCTCTGCTGGATGAACTACGAGCGAGTTTTCCTACCGCACGCGTCCTGTATTCTCAGTTCCACGTCGTTCGTGCACTTCACAAGGCGATTGCACATCACGGGTCGGACCTGACGTCGTGGCATAGAGATCGCCTCACCGGTATTGCCCAAGTACTGGTCTACGCTCCCACCTCGCTCGTATACGGCGCAAATATCGCTATCATGGCGGATGTGTTGGGATCAAAACAACACTCATTTTTCCGCTACTTTCTTGAGAAATGGGACGCTTGTCGTGATCGATGGACTACGTTCGCTCGTGAAGGTGTGACTACCTTCAGCATGTCTGAAAATGATGGTCCGTTTGTTCCAACATGGAAAGCGATTTTTGCTGCGGCTAACGAGGAAATGGCACTGGACGAGACAGTGGCAGCTATCCGTTACTACCAAACTGTGGTGGAACGTGCATTCATACGTGACCTGAGTGTTGAAGTTGACAATTCAAATTACGCTGCTGTTCGCGGTAATAGCAGCGAAGAATACGATGCAGAAATGCGATTGCTAGCTGCTACCATAAGCCCTGCTGCAAGTAGCTTGGTATTCCCACAGTATCGCTATGCCATAGCACGCGGAGCGTACCAGTTTTTCGAGCCGACACGCGGGTCATTCTTTGTTTCAGCCATGTCTGCAAACGATGTTTTTTGTGACGAGCCCTCGAAAGAGTTTTGTGTTGAGGCTGATCGTGGGTGGCAATGTTCCTGTGCTTTCATGATAAACCACCACTTACCGTGCCGTCATGTTTTTTATATTCGACGCATCATTCGCTGCGGGACGATAATTCCGATGGAGCACATCGAGCCTCGCTGGGTGCTAGCGAAAGCAAAGTACTTTTTCGATCCTCCGCAAGGTGACGATTGTAGTGAACTTGGTCCAGAGTCTAATTCAGACCGCGAATACGGTAGTGTTATTCCTCCGCCCGGATCATGGCAGAAGTATGTAACTGCGCTGGAAGTGGGGAAGCGCATCAGCCAGCGCATGATGGAAATGGGATCGGAAGAATTTGACCGGGCACTACGTTTCTACAAACTCGTGGAGTCCACTCTGAATGTGCGTCCATTCACCTTGAATGCAGCCGCTGTCACCCGGCTTAGCAATCAGACCGGAAGTGTTGCAGCACCGCGCAAGCCGAATTGGGTAGAGCCAAACCCTACGAGAACTTTGGCGCCGCGTGATCCTTCAGTCGTAGCAGGCACAGTGTATCTACCAGCGGGCGACCCTGTCGCTGCTGCAATAGCAGCGAGGAAAATGCAGCAAGCGCAGTTCGCGAAATACTCGCAGTCCGTACGCCAGACACCGGGTGTCATCGACTTGCAAGACGAGTCGGAGGAAGAAGAGAAAGGCGATAATATGGAGCAGAGTGAACGTGAACGTGCTGGCGAAACCACAGCGTCTGAAAGTACCGGAAAGGAAGTAAACACAGTTGAGAATGATGCTTCTGAGACTCAAAACGCCGAACACGTTGCAACGGACGAAGCAAGCCAAAACGAAGTATCTGTGAATGAATTACCCAACGATTTAGAGCAAGCACCAGGTGATTCTGAATCATCTCGACCTCGTGAACCATGGGAAGGTATCGACGGTCCCACCACTGAACATCAAGTCGATCCACAAGCAAGCCAGAGTTGATCACGTCAAATGAGCTTGAATACATGTCATGTTGCAGTCAAGATGGCTACATCCATCTATCATATGATTGGTTCATAAGCTCATGATAACTCCATATGATTGGTAGATAATCGCCCTCATCCAGTCCCCACACTTCGCTCTGGACCATGTCGGCACGACGTGCCACTGCGGGGCTCAGCAGCAGCCTCTACGCCGACTTCTTGGCCGAGAACACGCGTCTGAATGAGCCCCTAGAGCCCAGCACTCACTCACGCCATGCGCTGGAGATCAACACGCTCACACCGAGCGGAATGGCCATCGGACTGCAGACGTGCGTCGTCGCGTCCTTCTTCAAGGCGGCAGTCAAGCGGAGCGTCGAGTCTGCGCTGGTGTGTGAGAGCCACGTGAACTCCGTCATCACGTCCAGTCTGCGCGTGAGTTCGTCGCGTCATTTGGCGCTCCAGGCGCATCTCCAAGCCAGTCCAAGTCTTCGGTTCACACTGGAAGCCCAAGAATCTGCTACAGAGAAGGCACCAGCGTCGTTCGCACGCATTGGAGCAGACTACAAGACGCAGGACTTGTTTGCTGGAGCTAAAATTGATGCAGTTAATGGCCCGACGTTGCAGGCGACAGTGGGAGGAAGGCTCGGGGACCTAGCACTTGGTCTTCTTGGAGCTTATGACGTCGGACTGGACCATAGTGACCGACTGGGGAGATTTACCACACTCAATGTGGCCACTAGTTATACTCATGAAGATCTACTGGCTCTACTTCAAGTGTAGGTAGTGTGGTGAAGGGATATGGAGACGTTCTGATGGTGTGTTTTTGTAGGAATGATGGAGGACGGATGGTGCAGTTGGACCTGACGCAGACGGTCTTACCCGAGTTGATGGTCAGTTCTCGGTTTCTATTTGATCGAAGGAAAGACAAACGGACGTTGAGACTCATGGGCAAGTACGCGTTGAGTGAGACGGAGACTGCGTCGAGTTCGATTGGGTCGGACGGCATCTTTATTGGAGCGTTCGAGTGGCGTACGTCCAAGCATCTCAAGACGCGCGTGTCGGCACAGATGGACTTGCGGCACTACGATAGCGACTCGCATCATCTTGGTGTGTCCATAGAGATCAGCTAAGGCCAGGTCAGACACCCACCATGACCAGTATATATAAAGGATGCTTACTACACGAAGCTGCTAGGAAGACGTCGAGACAAAGAGAGAAAGATCAGAGATAATCAAAGCATCAAATGACGTAGACAAGCGGAATGTGTGCATGTTTGGCTACTTGGCGTAGATGACAGTGTCGCGCTTGGAGCGCGCGATGACGTTGCCCTTCTCGTCGCGAGCACCAGGTGCAGCCTTCGCGGACGGATGATTAGCCAGTTCACTTGGCACAGGCATTTCAGTAGACACGAGGTATTGCTTGAGGTCGAACATAATTTCTTCGTCGTCGTCCGTGAGGAACGAGATTGCGACACCGTCCTTGCCGGCACGACCAGTACGACCGATTCGGTGCGAGTAGTTTTGGATCTTCGACGGCAAATCGAAGTTGACGACGTGGGTCACGTCCGGGATGTCCAAACCACGTCCTGCCACGTCCGTTGCCACTAGAATATCGCAATAGCCTTCACGGAACATCTTGAGGCTCTCCTCACGCTGATCTTGCGTCTTGCCACCGTGAAGGATTGTGCAACGGAAACCTTCGCTTGAAATGAACTTGGCCACAGAATCACATTCTTTCTTGATGTTCACGAACACAATGATCTTGGCGCCATCCACCACCTTCTCCTTACGAGAACGTGGCATCGGTACTGATTGAGCACTAAGAATGTCGCGAAGAACATCGACTAGCTTCGACCGCTTCTTGCCCGGGTTCATGAACATGACGCGCTGATCAATGCGCTTATTCTTACCTGAGTCTTCATCACCAATCTTGACGATCGACGGGTGTCGCAAGAAGGTTTTTGCCAGACGTTCCACCTCAACAGGCATCGTGGCACTAAACATGGTAGTGACACGAAGGCGGTGCTGTAGTTCTCCTCCTGGCTGCACACCATTTGCCAACGTGAGTTGCTGTTCCATCTCCTCCTCATTTTCAGACTTCAGTAACGACCCCATATTCTCTAGCACAGCCACCACCTGAGGCTCGAAACCCATATCAATCATGCGATCGGCTTCGTCCAGTACCACATAATTACATTGGTTCAACACCAAGTAGTGGCTTTCCAGACAATCCATCAGACGACCAGGAGTACCGATGATGATATCTACTCCCTCACGGAGACGGAATCCTTGGTCCTCAATACTCTGACCTCCCACGACTGACAGCGTTTTGATGGGGTTCATCTTCTCAGGTAGTCCCACACTCGTGTACTTGCAAAGCTTGATAGCTTCCTGTTCGATCTGTAGAGCCAACTCACGCGTAGGCGCCATGACCAACGCCAGTGGACCCTGCTCGCCTGTACGCGCAACCATTGTCGCTGGTAGCGAGTAAATGTAGGCAACGATGGGAATTACGAACGCCGCCGTCTTACCTGAACCCGTCTCGGCAATACCAATGATATCACGCTTCTGCAAGCCGATCGGAATAGCCTGCATCTGGATAGGTGACGGCCGCTCGAAGCCCATATCTTTGATGGCTTTGAACACGGCATCGGGCAACATTTTTGCTTCGTCCCACTTGCGCAGCGGGTTGGGAGCACGGCCACCCTTGAGGGTGATATCAAAGTCCTCACGGAAGATCCGCCAGTCGCGCTCCTTCATTTCATTCAGTGCCTTCTCCGACCAGTGTATGCCCATAGTTTTTGCCTCGCGAGAAGCCATCTCCTGCATGCGGTTCCTTTCGCGCGCCTGCATATTGCGCAGAGCCCGCTCGCGCTCCTGTTGTCGAGCAGTGATCTGTTCCGTGGTCAAACTGCTATCCGTCTCATCCGCAAGTTGTTGTTCCTTCTGGCGTTTATGACTCAATTCCTCCAAGAACGAATTCTTCTTACGTTGTTCTCGCATGTCCACACCAGCACGATAACCACGTCCATAGAGCAAATTCACATCCATCTTCTTCGCATACAACGGGTTTAAATCTGTGCTCGTGTCTTCAGAAGCTTCCCAGTCAAACTGGAAGATCTTGGAAAACTTCTCACTCGCCTTGACCACTTTCTTTTTCTTCACACTTTTGCCTAAATACTGGTCTTTGAGAGCTTGCAGAGCCTTGGCCTCACTCGGATCCAGCAGCGCCGGCTTCCCTTCATCCTTTGAAAATGAAGATTCACGTCTATCACCCCGTCTTTCTCTTCTATCGTCACGTTGGCCATTGGATCTAGACCCTCGCTCACTCTGTTGACGCTGTAGAAACTGACGTCGAGCAAGTTCCGCCTCCTTTCGTTGCTGGTCCATCTATTACCACCCCAGCATTAGTCAAAGGAACACAAAACATCATACTATCAACGTCTGTACCTCCTGTCGCTTCTTCTCGAGTCTCTCCAGCGCGTCCTTTTGTCTCTGAGCCTTGGAGCGGAACGTCGGCTTGACTGCTGGTCCCTCAACAGCTGTTGAAGCCTCTCCGATCTTCAGTGGCAGCTTCCGCTCGCTTCCATCCTTCGACTTGGAGACTTCAGAGGACTGTTCCTGCTCCTTCGCTTTGCGCTCGGCTGCGCGCTCTTCTGCGCGTTTGGCGATGGCAGCAACACGCTCTGCTTCTTTGCGCTGCTCCTCGTCCAACTCTACAGCGGGGCGCTTGCTAGCAGAGCGCGAACGAGAGCGCGATCGGCGCCGCTTGCGGCCTTGATCGGCCATGGTACGAGTAGATTGAGAAGTGTAAACTCGATTCTTTCAGCCAATCAGATTGATGATAATATTAGCTAATCAAATAATAGTTCTCGTACAGTATTTGAAAACGAGTTCCCATACAATCTCCTGCTTGTTCTTGTTAAGCTCAAGAACCATTATCTGATTGGCTGGTAATATTAGCCAATCAAGTAATTGTCCTCGTACCTAAACGAGTTACCATTCAATCTCGTTAAGTTCTAGAACCATTATCTGATTGGCTGTCAGCTAACCAGCTAATCAGCTTTGAGATTACTAAGTTCGCTCCAGTCTCCAATTTATTGGAATCTGCTTTTCTGCAGTAGGAACTGGGTGATTATAGCAGTAATTGACATCGATGTTGACACGCAATAATCAACAAAGCTGACCATTGTTTACAGAAAATGCTATGACTTCCGGCTTTATCTATGTGTTTCTCTACTGTTCTCTTGGTCCTGAAAGCTCAGCTTTACCATCGTGGTTGATTCGTGTAGATTCTACTTAGTTGGCACGGAGACGACGACGAGGGTAGTATGAGTTGCCGTGAGCATTCGCAGCCACACCAGCGTTTCCACCAATACCGGCATGGAGATTAGCATTCGCGCGAACACCAGTGTGGAAGTTCCCAACGCCAGCGGAGACTCCAGCGTCAGCATTCATACCAGCTCTAATCCCCGCACCAAGGGAGAGACCGCCGTTGCCACCGAGGCCCACACCGACAGACAAGCCGCCGTGGCCACGAAGACCAACGTTGAGCCCGGCGTTCAAACCCGCACCAGCTCGAACACCACTGGCGCCGTACCCGTCCACCTCACCCTGGTTATCAACGTCAGTGTCGATCTGATCAACATCTCCTTGGCTTTCCACATCACCATTCACGTTGCCGTCAATGTCACCTTGGGTAACGTAATTGCTGTCCACATCATCGTCACTCTTGGTGGCACCAACACCCTCGACAGAATCATCTGCACTATCAATTGTTTCATCGTAGGTAGAGATAACAGGTTCGTCATCACCACCAGCACCGTATGATTCATCATACGAACTCGATGGCTCCTGAGCCGGAGTCGACTGCTGCTCGGGTGTCGCCGTCGTGGCTTCAGGAGCAGGCGTCTCTTCCGTCTGGCCCTCCGTCGCAGTCGGCGCAGGTGTCGGTGCATCCGTGCCGTACGTGTTCTCAGTCGGGGTCGTGGCCTCCGGAGCCGGAGTTGACTGCTGCTCGGGTGTCGCCGTCGTAGCTTCAGGAGCAGGCGTCTCTTCCGTCTGACCCTCCGTCGCAGTCGGCGCAGGTGTCGGTGCATCCGTGCCGTACGTGTTCTCAGTCGGGGTCGTGGCCTCCGGAGCCGGAGTTGACTGCTGCTCGGGTGTCGCCGTCGTGGCTTCAGGAGCAGGCGTCTCTTCCGTCTGACCCTCCGTCGCAGTCGGCGCAGGTGTCGGTGCATCCGTGCCGTACGTGTTCTCAGTCGGGGTCGTGGCCTCCGGAGCCGGAGTTGACTGCTGCTCGGGTGTCGCCGTCGTGGCTTCAGGAGCAGGCGTCTCTTCCGTCTGACCCTCCGTCGCAGTCGGCGCAGGTGTCGGTGCATCCGTGCCGTACGTGTTCTCAGTCGGGGTCGTGGCCTCCGGAGCCGGAGTTGACTGCTGCTCGGGTGTCGCCGTCGTGGCTTCAGGAGCAGGCGTCTCTTCCGTCTGACCCTCCGTCGCAGTCGGCGCAGGTGTCGGTGCATCCGTGCCGTACGTGTTCTCAGTCGGGGTCGTGGCCTCCGGAGCCGGAGTTGACTGCTGCTCGGGTGTCGCCGTCGTAGCTTCAGGAGCAGGCGTCTCTTCCGTCTGACCCTCCGTCGCAGTCGGCGCAGGTGTCGGTGCATCCGTGCCGTACGTGTTCTCAGTCGGGGTCGTGCCCTCCGGAGCCGGAGTTGACTGCTGCTCGGGTGTCGCCGTCGTGGCTTCAGGAGCAGGCGTCTCTTCCGTCTGACCCTCCGTCGCAGTCGGCGCAGGTGTCGGTGCATCCGTGCCGTACGTGTTCTCAGTCGGGGTCGTGGCCTCCGGAGCCGGAGTTGACTGCTGCTCGGGTGTCGCCGTCGTAGCTTCAGGAGCAGGCGTCTCTTCCGTCTGACCCTCCGTCGCAGTCGGCGCAGGTGTCGGTGCATCCGTGCCGTACGTGTTCTCAGTCGGGGTCGTGGCCTCCGGAGCCGGAGTTGACTGCTGCTCGGGTGTCGCCGTCGTGGCTTCAGGAGCAGGCGTCTCTTCCGTCTGACCCTCCGTCGCAGTCGGCGCAGGTGTCGGTGCATCCGTGCCGTACGTGTTCTCAGTCGGGGTCGTGGCCTCCGGAGCCGGAGTTGACTGCTGCTCGGGTGTCGCCGTCGTAGCTTCAGGAGCAGGCGTCTCTTCCGTCTGACCCTCCGTCGCAGTCGGCGCAGGTGTCGGTGCATCCGTGCCGTACGTGTTCTCAGTCGGGGTCGTGCCCTCCGGAGCCGGAGTTGACTGCTGCTCGGGTGTCGCCGTCGTGGCTTCAGGAGCAGGCGTCTCTTCCGTCTGACCCTCCGTCGCAGTCGGCGCAGGTGTCGGTGCATCCGTGCCGTACGTGTTCTCAGTCGGGGTCGTGGCCTCCGGAGCCGGAGTTGACTGCTGCTCGGGTGTCGCCGTCGTAGCTTCAGGAGCAGGCGTCTCTTCCGTCTGACCCTCCGTCGCAGTCGGCGCAGGTGTCGGTGCATCCGTGCCGTACGTGTTCTCAGTCGGGGTCGTGGCCTCCGGAGCCGGAGTTGACTGCTGCTCGGGTGTCGCCGTCGTGGCTTCAGGAGCAGGCGTCTCTTCCGTCTGACCCTCCGTCGCAGTCGGCGCAGGTGTCGGTGCATCCGTGCCGTACGTGTTCTCAGTCGGGGTCGTGGCCTCCGGAGCCGGAGTTGACTGCTGCTCGGGTGTCGCCGTCGTGGCTTCAGGAGCAGGCGTCTCTTCCGTCTGACCCTCCGTCGCAGTCGGCGCAGGTGTCGGTGCATCCGTGCCGTACGTGTTCTCAGTCGGGGTCGTGGCCTCCGGAGCCGGAGTTGACTGCTGCTCGGGTGTCGCCGTCGTGGCTTCAGGAGCAGGCGTCTCTTCCGTCTGACCCTCCGTCGCAGTCGGCGCAGGTGTCGGTGCATCCGTGCCGTACGTGTTCTCAGTCGGGGTCGTGGCCTCCGGAGCCGGAGTTGACTGCTGCTCGGGTGTCGCCGTCGTGGCTTCAGGAGCAGGCGTCTCTTCCGTCTGACCCTCCGTCGCAGTCGGCGCAGGTGTCGGTGCATCCGTGCCGTACGTGTTCTCAGTCGGGGTCGTGGCCTCCGGAGCCGGAGTTGACTGCTGCTCGGGTGTCGCCGTCGTGGCTTCAGGAGCAGGCGTCTCTTCCGTCTGACCCT
Organism: Phytophthora palmivora; assembly: GCA_008079305.1. Lineage (NCBI taxonomy): Eukaryota > Oomycota > Peronosporomycetes > Peronosporales > Peronosporaceae > Phytophthora > Phytophthora palmivora. Next base: position 20,161 of record VOQZ01000779.1, on the reverse strand, counting down.
CCGTCGCAGTCGGCGCAGGTGTCGGTGCATCCGTGCCGTACGTGTTCTCAGTCGGGGTCGTGGCCTCCGGAGCCGGAGTTGACTGCTGCTCGGGTGTCGCCGTCGTGGCTTCAGGAGCAGGCGTCTCTTCCGTCTGACCCTCCGTCGCAGTCGGCGCAGGTGTCGGTGCATCCGTGCCGTACGTGTTCTCAGTCGGGGTCGTGGCCTCCGGAGCCGGAGTTGACTGCTGCTCGGGTGTCGCCGTCGTGGCTTCAGGAGCAGGCGTCTCTTCCGTCTGACCCTCCGTCGCAGTCGGCGCAGGTGTCGGTGCATCCGTGCCGTACGTGTTCTCAGTCGGGGTCGTGGCCTCCGGAGCCGGAGTTGACTGCTGCTCGGGTGTCGCCGTCGTAGCTTCAGGAGCAGGCGTCTCTTCCGTCTGACCCTCCGTCGCAGTCGGCGCAGGTGTCGGTGCATCCGTGCCGTACGTGTTCTCAGTCGGGGTCGTGGCCTCCGGAGCCGGAGTTGACTGCTGCTCGGGTGTCGCCGTCGTGGCTTCAGGAGCAGGCGTCTCTTCCGTCTGACCCTCCGTCGCAGTCGGCGCAGGTGTCGGTGCATCCGTGCCGTACGTGTTCTCAGTCGGGGTCGTGGCCTCCGGAGCCGGAGTTGACTGCTGCTCGGGTGTCGCCGTCGTGGCTTCAGGAGCAGGCGTCTCTTCCGTCTGACCCTCCGTCGCAGTCGGCGCAGGTGTCGGTGCATCCGTGCCGTACGTGTTCTCAGTCGGGGTCGTGGCCTCCGGAGCCGGAGTTGACTGCTGCTCGGGTGTCGCCGTCGTGGCTTCAGGAGCAGGCGTCTCTTCCGTCTGACCCTCCGTCGCAGTCGGCGCAGGTGTCGGTGCATCCGTGCCGTACGTGTTCTCAGTCGGGGTCGTGGCCTCCGGAGCCGGAGTTGACTGCTGCTCGGGTGTCGCCGTCGTAGCTTCAGGAGCAGGCGTCTCTTCCGTCTGACCCTCCGTCGCAGTCGGCGCAGGTGTCGGTGCATCCGTGCCGTACGTGTTCTCAGTCGGGGTCGTGGCCTCCGGAGCCGGAGTTGACTGCTGCTCGGGTGTCGCCGTCGTGGCTTCAGGAGCAGGCGTCTCTTCCGTCTGACCCTCCGTCGCAGTCGGCGCAGGTGTCGGTGCATCCGTGCCGTACGTGTTCTCAGTCGGGGTCGTGGCCTCCGGAGCCGGAGTTGACTGCTGCTCGGGTGTCGCCGTCGTGGCTTCAGGAGCAGGCGTCTCTTCCGTCTGACCCTCCGTCGCAGTCGGCGCAGGTGTCGGTGCATCCGTGCCGTACGTGTTCTCAGTCGGGGTCGTGGCCTCCGGAGCCGGAGTTGACTGCTGCTCGGGTGTCGCCGTCGTGGCTTCAGGAGCAGGCGTCTCTTCCGTCTGACCCTCCGTCGCAGTCGGCGCAGGTGTCGGTGCATCCGTGCCGTACGTGTTCTCAGTCGGGGTCGTGGCCTCCGGAGCCGGAGTTGACTGCTGCTCGGGTGTCGCCGTCGTGGCTTCAGGAGCAGGCGTCTCTTCCGTCTGACCCTCCGTCGCAGTCGGCGCAGGTGTCGGTGCATCCGTGCCGTACGTGTTCTCAGTCGGGGTCGTGGCCTCCGGAGCCGGAGTTGACTGCTGCTCGGGTGTCGCCGTCGTAGCTTCAGGAGCAGGCGTCTCTTCCGTCTGACCCTCCGTCGCAGTCGGCGCAGGTGTCGGTGCATCCGTGCCGTACGTGTTCTCAGTCGGGGTCGTGGCCTCCGGAGCCGGAGTTGACTGCTGCTCGGGTGTCGCCGTCGTAGCTTCAGGAGCAGGCGTCTCTTCCGTCTGACCCTCCGTCGCAGTCGGCGCAGGTGTCGGTGCATCCGTGCCGTACGTGTTCTCAGTCGGGGTCGTGGCCTCCGGAGCCGGAGTTGACTGCTGCTCGGGTGTCGCCGTCGTAGCTTCAGGAGCAGGCGTCTCTTCCGTCTGGCCCTCCGTCGCAGTCGGCGCAGGTGTCGGTGCATCCGTGCCGTACGTGTTCTCAGTCGGGGTCGTGGCCTCCGGAGCCGGAGTTGACTGCTGCTCGGGTGTCGCCGTCGTAGCTTCAGGAGCAGGCGTCTCTTCCGTCTGACCCTCCGTCGCAGTCGGCGCAGGTGTCGGTGCATCCGTGCCGTACGTGTTCTCAGTCGGGGTCGTGGCCTCCGGAGCCGGAGTTGACTGCTGCTCGGGTGTCGCCGTCGTGGCTTCAGGAGCAGGCGTCTCTTCCGTCTGACCCTCCGTCGCAGTCGGCGCAGGTGTCGGTGCATCCGTGCCGTACGTGTTCTCAGTCGGGGTCGTGGCCTCCGGAGCCGGAGTTGACTGCTGCTCGGGTGTCGCCGTCGTGGCTTCAGGAGCAGGCGTCTCTTCCGTCTGACCCTCCGTCGCAGTCGGCGCAGGTGTCGGTGCATCCGTGCCGTACGTGTTCTCAGTCGGGGTCGTGGCCTCCGGAGCCGGAGTTGACTGCTGCTCGGGTGTCGCCGTCGTGGCTTCAGGAGCAGGCGTCTCTTCCGTCTGACCCTCCGTCGCAGTCGGCGCAGGTGTCGGTGCATCCGTGCCGTACGTGTTCTCAGTCGGGGTCGTGGCCTCCGGAGCCGGAGTTGACTGCTGCTCGGGTGTCGCCGTCGTGGCTTCAGGAGCAGGCGTCTCTTCCGTCTGGCCCTCCGTCGCAGTCGGCGCAGGTGTCGGTGCATCCGTGCCGTACGTGTTCTCAGTCGGGGTCGTGGCCTCCGGAGCCGGAGTTGACTGCTGCTCGGGTGTCGCCGTCGTAGCTTCAGGAGCAGGCGTCTCTTCCGTCTGGCCCTCCGTCGCAGTCGGCGCAGGTGTCGGTGCATCCGTGCCGTACGTGTTCTCAGTCGGGGTCGTGGCCTCCGGAGCCGGAGTTGACTGCTGCTCGGGTGTCGCCGTCGTGGCTTCAGGAGCAGGCGTCTCTTCCGTCTGACCCTCCGTCGCAGTCGGCGCAGGTGTCGGTGCATCCGTGCCGTACGTGTTCTCAGTCGGGGTCGTGGCCTCCGGAGCCGGAGTTGACTGCTGCTCGGGTGTCGCCGTCGTGGCTTCAGGAGCAGGCGTCTCTTCCGTCTGGCCCTCCGTCGCAGTCGGTGCAGGTGTCGGTGCATCCGTGCCGTACGTGTTCTCAGTCGGGGTCGTGGCCTCCGGAGCCGGAGTTGACTGCTGCTCGGGTGTCGCCGTCGTGGCTTCAGGAGCAGGCGTCTCTTCCGTCTGGCCCTCCGTCGCAGTCGGCGCAGGTGTCGGTGCATCCGTGCCCTTCGTGTTGGTACACGGTGTAGCACCCTCCTCGGTAGGTGGGAGCTGTAACCCAGTGATCGAATGTTGTGTATCGACATCGCTCGTTGGAGTGTTACCTGTTGCGCTATTGATGTTATCAGGTATGTCTCCACCGTTTTTGTAGCCGCCTGGCACATCCACAACGTTGACTCCAATACTGCCGTCGGCTTGTCCAGGGATATTTTCATCGTCACTGAAGCTGTCAGCCACGTCAACACCATTGGATAGAACAGGAATCTCGTTACCTTCGTTGATATCTCCATCAACATCGACTTCAGTGTTGCCACTAATGCCGTCCTTAGGAGAAAGGATGTTTTCACCGCCGTTCGCGTTGTTTTTGGTGCCGACGTCGGTCGATGGCTCGGGGACGGTGCCACCACTGATCAAGCCAGCATCAGCACTTTGGCCATATCCATTACTTTGGACATTTCCCGTGAGAATGGGTTCGTCCTGTTGAGTAGCCGATTGGCCTTCGACTTCAGTTGGCGTGGCAAGGTCTTGAGCTCCCGGTGTGTGAGCAAAGGAAGTTTTGCTCTTCGGGCATGGAGTGACTGGGACGGTTGGGGCTGGAGAAACCGCGTCGTAAATCATCTCACAGTCGGACACATGAGCACGCCCAGCATCAGCAGTGAAGTCGGAGAGAGCGACAGCTACCGCGAACAGTTTGAGGAAAGTCTTGCAGGACAACATTTTAGTTGTTGGAGAGGGTATTCACCAAAGAGTTGGGAAGGGGACGGACAGGTACAGCGACTGACAGGAACGAAACGGGGACTCGAGTGAACGAGTGAAAATTGGTGAATGCCCTCGAAGCTTCGCATCGCTGCGGATAGTAGCTGTGGATTCTCCAGCTGTAACATGTATCAATAAGAATCCTATGCTCGGTTGACTCTAGGGGTACCTCTCGGCTTCAGCTCATGATACCTGGTGTCGCCATCTTAGTGAGGCAAGACATATGAATGTCCATACACTCTCTGGGTGGCGATCTATACCAGTCGCGCGGTCTTATCTGGTCATAGCCTCGAAAAAGTATAACGCTATACTCGCGCGGCATAAGACACAAACAGCAGTCCTTATGACGACATAGCACGTTATGGCAAGGAACAAGATGTGAGGGTCGCTAACTTACTAAGAGCATTGTGTGACGAAGAAGATACCATACTATATCGAGGCAATATACATGTATCAAATACACTGAAAACGGTCAACACAGTATTCAACGAGCACCTACGCACAACTACTCTCACAAGAGCTCAAAAGCTACGCAAATGACGATTCTGAGTAGTTTCACTTGTCAGATCTGAGAAGTCAAGGTCAGCCAATCCGTTTCTTTTTCCCTCAACACCAGCGTGGATTCCTCCGTTGGCTCCGCCATCAACTCCTCCGTGAATACCACCATTCGCCCCGCCACTCACACTCCCGGATACGTTACCACCGCCAGAAATGTCGGCACCACCGTTAGCGTGGATTCCTCCGTTGGCTCCGCCATCAACTCCTCCGTGAATACCACCATTCGCCCCGCCGCTCACACTCCCGGATACGTTACCACCGCCAGAAATGTCGGCACCGCCGTTAGCGTGGATTCCTCCGTTGGCTCCGCCATCAACTCCTCCGTGAATACCACCATTCGCCCCGCCGCTCACACTCCCGGATACGTTACCACCGCCAGAAATATCGGCACCGCCGTTAGCGTGGATTCCTCCGTTGGCTCCGCCATCAACTCCTCCGTGAATACCACCATTCGCCCCGCCGCTCACACTCCCGGATACGTTACCACCGCCAGAAATGTCGGTACCGCCGTTAGCGTGGATTCCTCCGTTGGCTCCGCCATCAACTCCTCCGTGAATACCACCATTCGCCCCGCCGCTCACACTCCCGGATACGTTACCACCGCCAGAAATGTCGGCACCACCGTTAGCGTGGATTCCTCCGTTGGCTCCGCCATCAACTCCTCCGTGAATACCACCATTCGCCCCGCCGCTCACACTCCCGGATACGTTACCACCGCCAGAAATGTCGGCACCACCGTTAGCGTGGATTCCTCCGTTGGCTCCGCCATCAACTCCTCCGTGAATACCACCATTCGCCCCGCCGCTCACACTCCCGGATACGTTACCACCGCCAGAAATGTCGGTACCGCCGTTAGCGTGGATTCCTCCGTTGGCTCCGCCATCAACTCCTCCGTGAATACCACCATTCGCCCCGCCGCTCACACTCCCGGATACGTTACCACCGCCAGAAATGTCGGCACCACCGTTAGCGTGGATTCCTCCGTTGGCTCCGCCATCAACTCCTCCGTGAATACCACCATTCGCCCCGCCGCTCACACTCCCGGATACGTTACCACCGCCAGAAATGTCGGCACCACCGTTAGCGTGGATTCCTCCGTTGGCTCCGCCATCAACTCCTCCGTGAATACCACCATTCGCCCCGCCGCTCACACTCCCGGATACGTTACCACCGCCAGAAATGTCGGTACCGCCGTTAGCGTGGATTCCTCCGTTGGCTCCGCCATCAACTCCTCCGTGAATACCACCATTCGCCCCGCCGCTCACACTCCCGGATACGTTACCACCGCCAGAAATGTCGGCACCACCGTTAGCGTGGATTCCTCCGTTGGCTCCGCCATCAACTCCTCCGTGAATACCACCATTCGCCCCGCCGCTCACACTCCCGGATACGTTACCACCGCCAGAAATGTCGGTACCGCCGTTAGCGTGGATTCCTCCGTTGGCTCCGCCATCAACTCCTCCGTGAATACCACCATTCGCCCCGCCGCTCACACTCCCGGATACGTTACCACCGCCAGAAATGTCGGCACCACCGTTAGCGTGGATTCCTCCGTTGGCTCCGCCATCAACTCCTCCGTGAATACCACCATTCGCCCCGCCGCTCACACTCCCGGATACGTTACCACCGCCAGAAATGTCGGCACCACCGTTAGCGTGGATTCCTCCGTTGGCTCCGCCATCAACTCCTCCGTGAATACCACCATTCGCCCCGCCGCTCACACTCCCGGATACGTTACCACCGCCAGAAATGTCGGTACCGCCGTTAGCGTGGATTCCTCCGTTGGCTCCGCCATCAACTCCTCCGTGAATACCACCATTCGCCCCGCCGCTCACACTCCCGGATACGTTACCACCGCCAGAAATGTCGGCACCACCGTTAGCGTGGATTCCTCCGTTGGCTCCGCCATCAACTCCTCCGTGAATACCACCATTCGCCCCGCCGCTCACACTCCCGGATACGTTACCACCGCCAGAAATGTCGGCACCACCGTTAGCGTGGATTCCTCCGTTGGCTCCGCCATCAACTCCTCCGTGAATACCACCATTCGCCCCGCCGCTCACACTCCCGGATACGTTACCACCGCCAGAAATGTCGGCACCACCGTTAGCGTGGATTCCTCCGTTGGCTCCGCCATCAACTCCTCCGTGAATACCACCATTCGCCCCGCCGCTCACACTCCCGGATACGTTACCACCGCCAGAAATGTCGGCACCACCGTTAGCGTGGATTCCTCCGTTGGCTCCGCCATCAACTCCTCCGTGAATACCACCATTCGCCCCGCCGCTCACACTCCCGGATACGTTACCACCGCCAGAAATGTCGGTACCGCCGTTAGCGTGGATTCCTCCGTTGGCTCCGCCATCAACTCCTCCGTGAATACCACCATTCGCCCCGCCGCTCACACTCCCGGATACGTTACCACCGCCAGAAATGTCGGCACCACCGTTAGCGTGGATTCCTCCGTTGGCTCCGCCATCAACTCCTCCGTGAATACCACCATTCGCCCCGCCGCTCACACTCCCGGATACGTTACCACCGCCAGAAATGTCGGCACCACCGTTAGCGTGGATTCCTCCGTTGGCTCCGCCATCAACTCCTCCGTGAATACCACCATTCGCCCCGCCGCTCACACTCCCGGATACGTTACCACCGCCAGAAATGTCGGTACCGCCGTTAGCGTGGATTCCTCCGTTGGCTCCGCCATCAACTCCTCCGTGAATACCACCATTCGCCCCGCCACTCACACTCCCGGATACGTTACCACCGCCAGAAATGTCGGCACCGCCGTTAGCGTTGATTCCTCCGTTGGCTCCGCCATCAACTCCTCCGTGAATACCACCATTCGCCCCGCCGCTCACACTCCCGGATACGTTACCACCGCCAGAAATGTCGGTACCATCGTTAGTGTGGGTTCCTCCGTTGGTTCCGCTGATACTATCGGATACGTTGTTTCCTGGTCCATTGCTGTCGTCGTTGGCTTGCTTAGTGTCGGAACTTCCATCTACAGCGGAATTTTCGTCTCTATCGTCTGATCGCCCATTTGGAATTGTCGGGGATGGAGTTACAGTGTTGTCGATGACTTGGCACTCAGTGGCTTTTCCAGAAGTGGCTGAAACCGTAAAGTCTGATAATGCAACAGCAAATATGAATAACTTGATAATCACCTTCATGGCCACCATTCTTGACGGACGAAAGGAACACAAATGCCAGGGTAGGATTTGAACACTTGAGTCGGGAATAGAAAATTGGGAAATGATTTCGACAACATGTCATTGAGAATTCTCCTCGTGCAATAGCACTTGGTCAGTCTTGATGTCACATGCGTTTTTGCCATGATTAAGTGTGGATAGTCGACACCTCCACTTTGAAATCGCCACCGGCCAACAAATATGGATTTCCTTCTCGCACGTTTCATCAGATGGTATGTATGGTCATGGGATATTCCAATTCAGCTGGGTGGCAATGAACGCACTTGTTATTATAATAACATATTTTAGTTTTATCGGCTGACGACAGCATGTTGGCCCACCCACGATAATGTTAGTACACTCCACGATATCGTCTGATGTAAACCTCACGTGCTTTTAAGTCAAAGATTCGCCATCAGACACCAAAATGCATGTTACGTGACTTCAACTTTGTGTTATGTTGGGAAATAACGAAACACTTTAGCCACGAACGCCGGGTGCATCCATTTGCTGTTTGTCGCAATCCAACTAACTCGAATCGGAGGAAACCAAATTCGCGAGGATAGGATGGGGCTTGGCAGCGACAATCTGCTTGAGTACGTGGGCATTACGCATTGCTCTATCATCCACCACTTTGCGCATGCTCGTTGGAGCAACAGAAATACTGACATTGGTGTTTGCATCTGAATTTCTCATCCCTTCTCCAGAAGCCACGTAATTGAGCTGCTCGGTCTCCATCTGTTGTAACCATCTTGCTGTCGATCCACCAGCAATGAACACGTCTGACGGGCTGTAGTCATGAAGGACATGCAGTAGCTGCTTGGTTGCTGTGCAGAACTCATGGAATTCAACAGCACCACATACACCACTTATAATGAGACCCCTCAACTGTGCTGAAGCGTCGGTAGATTGGGCTTGGACTTCTAACCTAGTTCCTTGCTTTAGCTGCTTAGCGAGAGCATCCATGGAGATTGGACCTATGTCGAATACTCGGAATGTCCACTCGTATTCAAACCTTGCTGCAGAAGGTTTGAAAGCCGATTCGTCTTCAGTTTCTTCATCTGCATCATCACGCCACAATGAAGCCAAGATGCTACGCTTTCCCTCAATCACACGAGCGTTAGGCAAACACTGGGCTGTTACTTCTTTGAATGTTCGCCAGCCACCGACAGGCAACGATGATTTTGTGGGAGATACTGGACTGACAACTACATGCGCTCGTTCGCCTTCGTACACACCTTGGGGAAGTTGCTTGAAAACATCCGCATGATTAGGTTCTACTAGTAGTTTTTGTTTAGCGCTCTCCATCTCTGATGTTTTTTGCTTTCGATTTCCCTTCCCACTATCTTCATCGGCTTCTTCATCTACTTCATCTTCATCTTCGTCTTCGTCATCATCGTCGACGGTAATAGCCGTAAGATCCTGTTCTTCTAGTGGGGTCTCTCCCACAATCAAATCAATTGGTAACAGAAGATGAACGCATTTCCGACTTGCCTTCTGTTGAAGTTTTTCTACTGCAGGTACAAGGAGATCCCACATGCCCATGAAATGAGCTCTACCTCCTGGAAAGTCACCAATCTCCTTCTCGTTAACAGGCTCATTCTGCTCTCCTTCCAAAGTACCCTCACTTGCATTTCCAGTCACATTAGTGAGATCCGCATCTTCGTCCAGCTCCGCATCATCTCCTATGTGTGTCATGCCAACACGACTGTGTATGACGGAGTTACGTGCTTGCTTCGTATGCAGAACTCTGTACAAGCTCATCGCCACTTCACCGACAAAGTAGATTTCACGAACATACTCGAGCAGCCCGTCAATCAGTCGAAGTTTAGATTCCAAACACTTACCACCAACAACAGCAGTAAGGACACGAGGTTGAGCACTGTAAGGCAGTGCTGGCTGTAATGATTGAGACCATGACTCCAGTTCCTTTGAAAGTGTTGGTCCAGCAAATATTGGAGGTGGTAAACGGTGGTCGTCTTTCTTGGGAGTAAAAGAAAAAACACTCTCGTGCGACGGAGACGGAATTCCATCCAAAACACAAGCACTAGTCATCCGCGTAAACGTATTCCGTAGTGCCATAAAACCTTGCTCTTTGAAATCTTTTCCAACAAAATCGAGTTTCGTCAGGTCGATTGAAGGAGGCGGAGTGTCTGCTATGGGTGCCGATGTAGGAGCTGCAGGTGCCGCTTGTGTGCCAGACTTTCCTTTACCAGGAACAGCAACTGATGATTTCTTTCCGCTCGCTACAGGCTTATGCATTTCAGGTGGTGCTGGTGTAGCTGGTTTAGAAGCTGCCAATTCACGTTGTCGAATAGCATGCAGGGTAAGAATGCCAGCATTGTCAAGATGTTCAAGGAGCAAGATTCTTGGAGACACTCTTTCTCTGTGCAGGCTTCCATCAACTTCAACTTTCTCACTCGTAGCAGTATTCTCAATTTGATCAAAAGATACAGACGAATTTAACAAGAGCTCTTTTCGGCTGAAATCAATCTGGGCTTGCACTTCCTCAACATCACAGCAAAACATAACCTCTTTTTGGATTGCGCGCTGCACAACTGGAGCAACATCCCGGAACGAAAGCTGCAAAGATAACCTCTGAAGTATGGTGTTCATTGTTTCTGCTTCTGTTTCATCATTTTTCTCCTCACCACCTTGAGATTTGCTTTCCTCTGGTTCTCCAACTGCTTGATTCGTAGCAAGTGCTTTAACCTTCAGCTCATCTTGAGCGGCGCTACGAAGCAGTTTTAGCATCTGCCTCGTCAGAGGTGGTTGGCTTAATTCACTTACAAGCAGGACTGTATGAACAGCTGGCATGGTAGTCGACAGGGCACTCAATACTTTGTCTAGCGATTCTGCTGCTTGAACAACCTTCGCGGGAACATAAGTAGCGTGTTGGTTCAATGCTCGGGAAAAACGCCAAGCCAGCTCCAATTTAGGAGGCCCATCTACAGCTTCCTTTGTTTCCACTTTTTCAAGGCAAAACCATGGAGCCAGATCCAAGTCTATCTGCATCAATATCACCCCAGAATTGTCAAAATGATCAATATCTTGAGCTGTAGGCGAATCCTCGGGCTGAGGCTTAGTAGTTGAGGTCATAGGTGGTAGCAGGTTTGTTAAAGCTACATCCTTTGCTATCCACTCACTGATCGACAAATAGGAAGCTTTGTCGGCCAACCACATATTCTGTATCCGTCGTCGTTCCTGTTCCAACAAGGCCTGGTGATCCTGGTCACCACCAATTGCCTCATCAATAGCGCACATAAGCAATTTCCCGACACCGTCCACTTTAGCTGCTTGTACAATCGATAAGTTGCTACCCGCATTCACCATATTCGCGATTTCGCAGACAACCGATGTTTCGCTGCACAAGTTTCCAATTCTTTCGTGCATTCGTTCCTGTAGTCGTGTACTATTGTAGGGAGCGGTGTAGCCTGAAAAGCGCATCATGTCAAATGTTTCCTGGAGCTTTGATTGTAAAGCACCTATCTCGTCTTCTACTGCTTTACGACGAGCCAATCTTTCGATCTTACGCTGTTCGCAAGGACTTATGCGCGGACTTTTATCTGCACTGGAACCTTCATTTCTCACACCTTCCTCATCATCATCCTCTTCTGCGTCGTCAATTTCATCTTCATCGTCGTCTTCGTTTTCTTCCTCCTCCTCCTCTACTTCTTCGGTTTCCTTCTTCAATTGTTCAGTCAATTGACCTATGTGCAAATTCTGCGCTTCATCGGCCATCTTGCAAAGTTCGCAAAGTGTTTCCAAACGCCAATCCCATTCCTCAACTAGGTACGCCGGGAGCGGAGCACTTTTTGTTGTTTCTTGTTGCACTTTAGTATCGGTACTGAGACCGTCAGTGCTACCACTCTGCTCTGTAGAAACTACTTCGTTGGGTTTCTCAACGCCTTCAGCACCACCACTGTCCAAAGCATCGTTTTCGTTGAGATTTTCCTCTTCGATAACCAGATCTTTTACAGGCGAGAGAGCCCTTAGTATTCCTTGAGCACGTTCATAAAGCGTGCGGCAGTCACGCACCAGATCTGAGCTGAAGTAAACATCACTGAACTCGTTACAGTCGTTCTTCTCGTAGAACTTGGTAACGTCTTCACGCGGCGATAATTCATTAAACACCTTAGGTTCCGGTGGTTTCACTCCATCCAATATTTCATCAACAAGGTTAGCCACGAAAAAGCGACCTTCTTTCTGCTCCACGCGTGCAAGTTGCAATTTGCGTTTGTTTCTACCAACAAAGTTATCCTCAGCAACGCAACTCAAACGCACTTCTACCGGTAGCCCGACAGAGTCCATGTCTGTACCAACACGGGTCGTCCCCAAACAAATTCTAGGTTGAGGGTCTGCATCTAGCAACCACTTTTCTAGAAACACACCAGCTTTTGACGACTCAAAAGTGAACACAAATTGCTGAGTTTCTTGTGGTAGTATCGTGCCTCCCAGTTTTGATACTGAAGTCGTCCAAAATCGCTCTGACTCCTGTTTCTCTTTTCGAGTGTAGTTTCCTCGAAAATGTATCGTCAGATCTGCGTTTTCATCTTCGAAGGGAGCTCGCCACCATTGGTAGTGAACAACTGTACTCCCGTCGTTGGTTATCGACAGTGAGCGTTGCACTTGCTCATCTACTGTAGTATAAAAGCTTAGGCGTAATGGTGGAAGGCATGTTTCTGGCCTTTTACCAACCAAAGCTCCATTACTCTCTGGATTTGAAATGGGCTCTTCGTCGGCATCAGTAACGTAGGCAATTTGTAGACTAGGACCGCTAAATGGGCTGCCTTCCTTGACCACAGACATGGGCGAGCTTGGGCTAGCGTACGAACGTTGCCTTTGACCCCGCGAGACTTCGTCTATACCAGCAGAATACGCTTGAACGGATAATTCATTATCACCGTCGACGTTAGACTCATTGGTGCCACCTGACGCCCAGGCAAACAAATCACTTGTTTTAACTGATAGGTGGGTAGTGGCGCTGCGATCCACCTCATGGGGTTGAAGTATCTCAAGTTGCCTTCGGAGGCGCCACTTTTTGCGTTCCAACAGATTTAGAGACCTCTTCTCGAGCTTGGACATTGGTCGTGAGATTTCGTGCGGATGACTTTCTTTACTATTGTAATAATCCAGTGGTCGCCGCACTCTTGGACCAATTTTCGTGCTTTCGCGAATAGGACAAAATAGGCCACTGAAGATGTTGCCAACAGGAACGTATCGTGTACCCTCATCTCGTAAGCTCACAAGCCAGATGTCCTCGCCAACCTTATCATTTAGCGGCCGAGCCTTTTGCAACGTGTCGTACATCTCACGCTGCTCACGATATGTAGATGCTCGGCTCATCACAAGTTCCTGTGGTGTTTTCCCAAGCTTTCGTGCTGCTCGTGCCTTGAACGTTTCCCAGTCACGACTCATCTGTCTCCACTTACGCAGTGCATTGCGCTGGCGCTGCTGAGCGACTCGTTCGTGAATGGGTAGTGAATTCAGCCACTTCCGATGTGCCACCGCTTCCTCTCGACGCTTTCGAGCATCATTTTCGAGCTCTTGCTGCATTAGTTTTCGAGTGACAGCATCTCCTGCGGGTTCAGCATTACTTAGCTTCCCGTCAATCCCTTCCAGTTGAATACGGCTCATTGTCCTCCGTTTCATCGACGCTGCCATGTGGTGCGGGGACGTTGCTGCTGCTCGAAGCTCCGAGGCACTAGGTTGGCCACGTTGCTCCGCTAAGAACTTGTCGAAGCGCTCGACATCTTCTGCCCCACCCAGTGCTGCATACGATGCCAATTTTCCTGATCGAGCATCACGAGAATGGTGTTGGTTCACGACCATCGACACGGCGCTGTTGTGACCAGTTGCAGCAGGCATCACCTCGGCTGGCTCATCAGTGATGGTCCTAGCAACGAGGACCGTGCGGGTCTTGCGCCCATTGGGAGACCCCGTGCTATTGGCTGTCGAAGGTTTTCCGCTTGGCGAAGTGAGGCTCGACTTGGACGCGGACTCGTTCATGGTGTCGATGTCTGTAACAATCCGCTTGTGATTGAGGGTCGTATGTAAAGCGACGCTTGAAGCTTCGTATCTTTATCGGGAATGTCTTGGCCGGAAGGAGGCAAGCGCCTGCCCCTCTGGGATGCCATTTATAATGGCGACATTGTAGCAGCCCAGAAGATACTCGTGACCAAAGCTGGAATAACGCAAGTGAACGCTCCCCATGGGGTATGTAGAGCAAGTTGCAGATGACTGGAAAGCCTCACATAGCGATGATAGCTCTGGCAGCAGACAAGCGTGCATGTTGCTGTGCAAAACGGACACGCTAAGCTCCTGAAGCATTTGCTCTTCACCAGCGCCGATGTCAACGCTCGAACAGTAGGGCAAATTTTGAATATGAGTGACCACCAATAATAAAGCATGTCCATAGATCAACGGTACAACGCCGCTGCATCTCGCCGTCGAGATCAACCGCCGAGATATCGTGCAGGACCTGCTCCTCGCAGGTGCCAATCCACTCCTCCGCAACGTACGTGCTACTTTATCTACATTCCATCAACCTCACGTTGTTCTGTCCTCAGTTCACAGGTCAAACAGCTCTTCAGTCTGCTGTCAGTCGTGGGTTCAAACCAATTGCGATGTTACTTCGTCAAGGCGTCGACAGCCAGCAAACTCTAGCCAATCTCGAAGCTGCCTCACAACAAGTGGCAAAACGCCGACAATCCTTACTCGCCAGCCAACCTGTACCAAAGTAAAAACCATCACCAATCTCAACACGTACCCATTGGACACCTCCAGCACCTGTATTGTCCTCATAAGTGTCAAGTTCAAGACATTTGATTCTGCATCTCTTACTGTTTAAAACAGCGGGTCGTCCTTCATGGGGGCACTGCCTCCCTTGAGTGACTCAGGGGCAGAGAAGAGCTGGTCCACCTTGGAGAGATCGAAGCTCTCGAGCGCCTCTCCATCCGAGTCCACAGCCGGGAACACGCCTGTCGTGTCGTTCCTCTTCTCGATGCCAAAGAGTGGCGGGTTCATGACGCTCACGGCGTGCAGCTCGTCCGTCTTGGCCTCGATCTCGATAGCTTCAGCAGCGTTAAGCGCCACGAGGGAGCCTTCCTTCACGTCCTGGAACTGCCCAGGGCCTTCACCCACATCGAGCAGCCGGACTCGGCCGTTGCCGCTAGTGATTAACAGAGCATACACGTGATTCTGGAACTCGATACGCACAGCCGGACCCTTCTTCAGTATCTCCTGCTGGATCGAGAAGCCACATTCATCATTGCGCACTAGATAACGACTTCAACAAGAGTGATGGTCAGTCTTTTCGACCAATAGAATCTCGTGCTGTATCTTACCGCGTTTCGAGAGCGCCATTCTCGCTCGTGACGATGCGCTGCTTCTGACGGACATCATCCAGTGAGCGCACGAGGAAGGGCGAGGGTGTCGAAGCGTGTAGAGCGCGCGTGAGCGGCCGAGAAACCTTCAGCGCCAGTGTCGATAGTCTCATCATATTGCAGCAAGTCAAGTACTGATCGATTCTCGATGGAATTGCTCGTACTTAATTGGAACTCATCGTATTTAACAGAGAGTCGCCAAACCGTTTCACCGTGGATTATCTTCCAATCACATCGCGTCATCACTTTCTCTCAGAAAGCCCGTTCAGACTCAGAATAAACCGACGAAGATGGCACGGAAGGAGGCTACGATGGACGGCGCTTCGTCTGCACGCGTGCATGGGCGTCATCTGGCGTGTTTCCGCCCCAAGAAGCGCTTCCGACTGACTACTGCGGCGTTGAAGGAGCAGGAGGACGTAGCGCTCGACAGTCGCCTAGAGTTGGCGTGTCGTTGTGAACGTCAAGTGTTGCAATGTGTCGTAGACATACAGCAGCAGACTGAGAGCGAGCTCGACGCAGCTGAAGATCTCTATAGATACCGACTACACAAATGGAGCGAGCGCTTCTCCACCCGCGACTGGACGCAGGACCGCGTGTGTCAGAAGTGGAAAGAGAATCAGAAACGCTTCACGGAACAGCAGAAGGACTCGCAGGAGAACAAGAAATCGCCGTCTAAAACTGCTGGCAAGACAGTCAAGATGGCTCTCTCCACGTTCGCTACTGCAGCGGAGCTGATGCTGCACTCACGTCAGTTTGACACCTTGTTGAAGGCGGGAGTGCCGCCTCAATTACGTGGACAGGTTTGGTGGATGTGCAGCGGCGCAGCAGAGCTACGACGTGAAGCCAAGGAGTCGTATCCGGCCCTATTGCATCGACTGCACACATTGAGCAAGTGTGCGGAGATGGACATTGAGAAGGACTTGCCCAGGACGTTCCCACTTGCACTACGTAACTCAATGCGTCAATCTCAGGAGCTGTCGGGAGATGGCGACAACTTTGGAGAGCTACGACGCGTTTTGCAGGCTTATTCATTGCGTAATCCAGCGGTGGGATACTGTCAGAGCATGAACTTTCTCGCTGCAGTGCTGCTGCAGAATATGGGAGAGGAAGAGGCCTTTTGGGTACTCGCTGCTATTGTGGAAGAACTGACTCCACAGTATCATACTCGAACGATGTCGGGTAGTCGTGCTGATCAGCGCGTCTTCTCCGACCTGGTGGCGCAAAAGCTACCTGCACTGGCGAATCATTTGGAAACACTGGGTGTGGACTTTGAACCGTTCACCCTCAAATGGTTCCTCTGTCTCTTCCTGAATACCCTGCCTTTCGAGCCTGTGATGCGGATTTGGGATGTTTTCTTTTGTGAGGGCAGCCACGTACTGCTACGAGTGGGGCTTGCACTACTTAAGCTCAACCAACCTCGCATTATGGCGTGTGACGACGCACTTGACGTGTACGAGATGTTTAAAGTATCACACGAGACGTTGCAGGAACTTACGGCTCCCTACAGGTCAGGACTGCTCAACCGTGATGAATGTGTCTGTGATACGTTGATTCGGCTCGCAATGGACAAATCCTATCTAGGGACTATTCCATTTGATTCGCTTCACGAGTTGCGTCAATACTACCGGGGAGAGATCGAAGAGGAATTAGAGGAGGCTGAAGCGCGACGTCTCGAGCGTCAACGCAGTGCTGATTCAAAGATGACAGTAGATGATGGAGACGAGTCTTCAACGAATTGCAGTTCCCCTGATATCGAAGATCGTGCGTTGATGATGGAGTACGACTTCGTGGATGACTATGCTTGCAGTTCTGGTTCAGAGGCATCTCCAGCACGGCACATTCGATTTATGGATCTCTATGACAGCGATGACTCGACCGCTGACTACTTTGTGGATGTCATGTACGACTTCTCCCTGCAGCACCACTGTCACTGATCGAGATAGTATCAATGATGGAAGAGTGATGAAGAAGTATCTATTTTTTAGCTCTGTACGGTAGTGGGAAAGTGAAGTAGCTCGAAATCACGGGATTGCACTTTCATCGAGAGGCCCAGTCTAGCTATTCACGTAACCAATTCAACATAGTCATAGTTCAGTTGTTTATGTGCGTTTCTATTCGTCCGTCATATCTATTTTCATCCAATCATCATTCAGACTCCTGTAAACTGCCTAGCATCTGATCAGTCCCACTTTAGTCAGCTCAATGTTGAGCTCAACATCAAGCTCCCATCGCAGTCTTAATCAGCGTCTGGCATTTGGGTTTCGACCAAGACTTGAGACTTGACTATGGGCAACGGCGTGTCGAGCGAGATGGAGATCTTCGCCGAGGGCGAACTGGAGGCAGAACTCAAGCGCCTCGGCGGCACTGGCGACGCCAGCGTCAAGCAGCTCCTGGGCAAAGGCTATCGTGACGTGGTGCAGCTGGTTATCCGCCCCAAGCGCAAGCTCTACGACATACACGAGCTCGGACCCGAGCGTTTCCAGGTGGCAGAACTCTCAGTGGACCCGACGCAGGACGACGTGACACAAGCCAGACGCAAAGACTTTGACGTGCACAATGAACGTGGCCTGCGTGTCCGTTGTTCGCATTGGCAGCTCTTCGCACAGGGTAGCAATACACCCGCTGTGACGCCCTGCTTGATCTATCTGCACTCCAATATCGGCTCGAGGCTGGACGCTTTGCGTGTGCGGGATGCAGCACTGAAGCGTGGGTTTTCGGTGCTGGCATTCGACTGCTGTGGGTCGGGGCTGTCGGACGGCATTTATGTGACCATGGGCTGGAATGAATCCTTGGACTTGCTTGCTGTCTTGCAGAGCATTGAGAAGGATGCATCTGTCGCGGATATCTGTCTCTATGCACACAGTATGGGGGCGTTCCCAGCGATAACGAACTTAGCGATTCGTGCAGCAGGAGCGGCGGACAAGAAGATGCAGGCGAAGCTCCAGACGTTGCCTTATGAGCTTCGTACCGGACAGTCAGCTAAAGCGTTGAAGCCTATTCGAGCTGTTGTGTTGGACAGTGGTTACGCGTCTATGAAGGAGGTGAATGAGGGACTGGTGCGTGAAATGCAGCAGGAAGGCTTCCCTGTGCCCAAGGCAGTCATGAAAGTGGTTATGGCTGCCATCAACAAGAGTGTCAGGAAGCGCACTGAAGTGGATATTGAGCTGCTACGCCCTGTGGACTTCGTGGAGCTTTGTTATGCCCCTGCACTTTTTGTCGCTGCGAACAATGATAGATACGTGCCGAAGGAGCAAAGTGAAGAACTTGCTGGTAAATACGCTGGCCCGTCGAAGTTACTTCGCGTTGAAGGAGAGCACTATGACCAGCGCGAAGCCACCACGTACACGCAAGCTGTAGAGTTCCTCTACAATGCACTGCATCCATAGGTTACTGTATAAGATAGACATCAATAGCGTAGCCAGAATACTCAACACGCTAGTAAACAACGCGATTTGTGTCATGCTTGATCGTTCACGTGTGCTGAGTTCACAACAACAGAAACACGACAGATCTCAGTACATGTAGTTATCTTGTCAAGCCATTCATCATGCTGTTGATGGTGGCATTTGGATTCTCGATTTCAGAAGTGTTGGCGGTTGGGTTCGCTGGAGCCTGAGGTGGTTCCGAGTGTGGTTCAATGAGATCTGTACTGTCATGATTGTTGGCGTCAGGTGACGTGTTTCTTGCGATCTACAGTATAATACCCAAAAAGATAGATCGGTTCAGAGTAATAATCCATGTGATAAACCAGTCCCAACGAAGTAGTTTGCGTGCCTTACCCGTGAGTAAATGTAGCGGTCAACAGGACGGACAACAAGACCAACGTTGATTATAATGACCAGTGTTGTGACCTCAGTGAGAAAAGTATTTACCCACGCGTAACGCCAGTAGCCTGGTGGAGTGACCACAACGAGCTGATCAAAGTAAACAAGAAAGTCAGAAGGGAGATTCTCATGCGTATTAACAATTGTCTTACATTCAGAAGCAGCAGAACGGTGGGCATCAGCAAGTAGCCAAGAAAGACAAAACGAAATCGCCTACAAAGCACAGAATGTCAGCTCAAAGCCATGACACCTCAGTGCATACTGTACTCACTGGAATTGATCGAGTTTCATGTAAGTCAGTGGTGTCACAAAGCAGTTCCATCGCTCATAATTAACAGTATTCTTCAGTTGCGCGATGGTGAAGTTTAGCGCTACAATGACGCCTAACATCATCATGGACTGCAAGGTGTACTCCGACAACAAAAACCCACGACACTGCTGGGTGTCCGTAGGGCGACACAGAGCCTTGCTAACTGTTACTACCAGGTAAATAGCCGATATGAGAAGCAACGACAAGGTCTCTCGACGCGATAAACGGGCTCGAGTAATTGACCAGCCTAGTGAACCTAGAACAGATACCCCGAGCAGCGCCGCACCGGTGACACTTTCACCTAGATCTTGCGAGAAGTCGAGAAAGGCATATACTTCACCATGTAAACTTCGTTCACGGTAAAATGCGATTTTCAATGCAATCGACAGCGCTTTGGCTTGTAAAACTGCTTGAAACACGTAACAAAGTTTCTGTGGCATGTACAGGAGTGTAAGAATATCACAATTCACAACACGCTACAAGCTCCCCCACCGAGATGTTGTGGCGCCAGATGTAGCACTTTAGCATCCACAGTCCCATCACAGCAATGTACACAAGGAACAGAACTGTAGGAACTTGAGTCAAACATCTTGAATAATACAGAAAAGTTGACTACTATCTATCGCACCTTTGTATAGTGGGCGAAGCCCAAGCTCCTGTACACCCAAATGCTCTGACAACGTGCCATCGTAACCCAGATTCACCATATTCGCTCGCCCCTAGCTCAGAACAAAACAGCACAATGTCAGAACAATCTTTAAACAATTTGACTTTCTCGTACCGTGACGTTCACCGAGGCATCCCCACAAACTTGCGCCTGCAATGTATACCGACTCGACTTTTGAATATCAAAGAACATTGTC
>VOQZ01000778.1:0-26492 GCA_008079305.1 Phytophthora palmivora | reverse complement strand
GGCTCCAGAATCGACGCGAAGTTAACGTCTGATAGGTCGTCGTTCACATTCGTCGACAGTGGCACATCGCGCGGGGACATCTTGTACTTCTTTACGGGTGCCGTGTGCTCTGTGGTGGTGGCCCCACAGACTTCGAGGACGCTTTGCCGATGTTGTGGTCGTCTCTGGAACGGACATTGTTGACGTCGGCGTCTTTCTGCTTCATCTGGCTCCCCACGACAGCGAGCTGAGACGGGTTGACACCGCACCAGCAAGTCTGGCTAAAGGTGGCGACACTGGCGCGCGTCTTGGTCCACTTGTGGAAGCCGAAGTTGTTGAGCTGACGCTGGAAGCTGGAGAACTTGCCGTGCTTGAAGTATTTGCGCAGCACCTCAGTCTCCAGTCGAGGCACGTCGTAGACCTGGAAGTGGGAACCGTCGACCGACCACGAGAGGATGCGCTGGTCTTCGTTCTGTAGCATGTCGTAGACAGAGCGGACGAAGCGAGGCACCGCGGTGGCGGTTGTGTGACCGACAGGATTCGTACTGACGTTCCAATGCGTATCCAGGTTTGTTTGAATGAGTCGTTTGTTGGTTGACTTCATGGTGTGTGGGTGGTATTAAGATGTGAAGGATTGTATTGATGACGTTGTTGAAAGTGCGTTGGTCACGAAGTTGGACTGTGACTTGAGTGGGTCGAGTTCAATTGAGTTATGATGAAGTCGTGTGGTGACAGTGGTAGCTGTTGTGGCAGACCTGTGCGGGATACACCAATGTTATGTAGCATCAGGTACCAACAGCACAAATTAAAACCAAAACCAGCATGACAACGGTTTTAGTTATTGGAAAACCATTTCACTGTCACTTTTGACAGGGACAAGTGTCCCGACACGATGTCAGTTGGTGCTAAGATAGTTCGACTAGACTTCTGTGGTCCTGCTGCTACAACAGCTGCGACTACCGCCCTCGTGGCAAGAGTGTAGCTGCTGGAAGGGAGCACTCCGAGAACACAACTGGCGCGTGTGTTCTGACAAAGCACATGCTTCAGACTTGTATTTTCACATCTGATCGATGTCGGTTGTGTCACACACTACTTGTGTATGCCAGGGGTTGCCGGTATTTGGGTGCTGCAGACGTAGGCCAAGTTCTCAATAGTGGGAAGTTGAAGTGTGTTGGTGGTGTAGCTGCACGGCTCGATGTATCTGACAGCTCGATGTACGTATCTGGGTAAGATTACAAGTTTCCGAAGTGTTCGGCTTGATCAGCGCTGAGTCATGAAGCATTTCATAAAGCAGACATAAACGAGACTGGATACGATCACCGAAACAACGTCAACAGAAGATCTTCTATCCGTGTTAAAGCAAATGCAAGTAGAAGATCTGTAGTTGAGCTGCAGGTTAGTAGTTGAGTAGCTCCACTATTCAACGTGAGCTATTGTCGTCGAACTGCTCTGTTCTCTCCATTCGAAACCGCACATCTAGTACGGCTAGTAGTAACATAGACAGACTAGCTCCAAGCGAGCGCAGTAGTGCTCGTGATACCACAGCGATGATTGCAACAGCGTCACATTTCTTGTGTACATCGGTGACACTCCACTTCGTACAAATGTTATCTTCATATTCATAAATTAGTTACGCGATACAACATGCTACTACATTACACACTGGACACTCCCCATCGATGACTGCAGCCGTCTACACGAAAAGAAAGGTGTCCTCGTCAACACTGACGTCGATATCGAAGCCACATCCAACAAAGCTTTCCACTTCACAGTCGGACAGCATTGGAGCGGTGCATAGGTCACTGAGAAGAGCAGGCACGTCATCCTCGTCAAACAGACCGCACAGTGCAGCACAGTCAAGATCGATATCAGCACCGCTGATGCTGTCGCTGCCATTGACATCCGTCTCGACTGGCGAGACGACGGCATCCCAGTCCAGCGCCTCCAGATCAACGGCTTCCAGTGCACCGACCAACAGCTCATCCTTGCAACAGCTATCTTCTTCCAGTAGCCACAGCGGCTCCAGAATCGACGCGAAGTTAACGTCCGATAGGTCGTCGTTCACATTGTCGACAGTGGTCACATCGCGCGGGGACATCTTGTACTTCTTTACGGGTGCCGTGTGCTCTGTGGTGGTGGTAACCAGCAGACTTCGAGGACGCTTTGCCGATGTCGTGGTCGTCTCTGGAACGGACATTGTTGACGTCGGCGTCTTCTGCTTCATCTGGCTCACCACGACAGCGAGCTGAGACGGGTGACACCGCACCAGCAAGTCGTGGCTAAAGGTGGCGACACTGGCGCGCGTCTTGGTCCACTTGTGGAAGCCGAAGTTGTTGAGCTGACGCTGGAAGCTGGAGAACTTGCCGTGCTTGAAGTATTTGCGCAGCACCTCAGTCTCCAGTCGAGGCACGTCGTAGACCTGGAAGTGGGAACCGTCGACCGACCACGAGAGGATGCGCTGGTCTTCGTTCTGTAGCATGTCGTAGACAGAGCGGACGAAGCGAGGCACCGCGGTGGCGGTTGTGTGACCGACAGGATTCGTACTGACGTTCCAATGCGTATCCAGGTTTGTTTGAATGAGTCGTTTGTTGGTTGACTTCATGGTGTGTGGGTGGTATTAAGATGTGAAGGATTGTATTGATGACGTTGGTTGAAAGTGCGTTGGTCACGAAGTTGGACTGTGACTTGAGTGGGTCGAGTTCAATTGAGTTATGATGAAGTCGTGTGGTGACAGTGGTAGCTGTTGTGGCAGACCTGTGCGGGATACACCAATGTTATGTAGCATCAGGTACCAACAGCACAAATTAAACCAAAACCAGCATGACAACGGGTTTAGCTATCGGAAAACCATTTCGCTGTCACTTTTGACAGGGACAAGTGTCCCGACACGATGTCAGTTGGTGCTAAGATAGTTCGACTAGACTTCTGTGGTCCTGCTGCTACAACAGCTGCGACTACCGCCCTCGTGGCAAGAGTGTAGCTGCTGGAAGGGAGCACTCCGAGAACACAACTGGCGCGTGTGTTCTGACAAAGCACATGCTTCAGACTTGTATTTCACATCTGATCGATGTCGGTTGTGTCACACACTACTTGTGTATGCCAGGGGTTGCCGGTATTTGGGTGCTGCAGACGTAGGCCAAGTTCTCAATAGTGGGAAGTTGAAGTGTGTTGGTGGTGTAGCTGCACGGCTCGATGTATCTGACAGCTCGATGTACGTATCTGGGTAAGATTACAAGTTTCCGAAGTGTTCGGCTTGATCAGCGCTGAGTCATGAAGCATTTCATAAAGCAGACATAAACGAGACTGGATACGATCACCGAAACAACGTCAACAGAAGATCTTCTATCCGTGTTAAAGCAAATGCAAGTAGAAGATCTGTAGTTGAGCTGCAGGTTAGTAGTTGAGTAGCTCCACTATTCAACGTGAGCTATTGTCGTCGAACTGCTCTGTTCTCTCCATTCGAAACCGCACATCTAGTACGGCTAGTAGTAACATAGACAGACTAGCTCCAAGCGAGCGCAGTAGTGCTCGTGATACCACAGCGATGATTGCAACAGCGTCACATTTCTTGTGTACATCGGTGACACTCCACTTCGTACAAATGTTATCTTCATATTCATAAATTAGTTACGCGATACAACATGCTACTACATTACACACTGGACACTCCCCATCGATGACTGCAGCCGTCTACACGAAAAGAAAGGTGTCCTCGTCAACACTGACGTCGATATCGAAGCCACATCCAACAAAGCTTTCCACTTCACAGTCGGACAGCATTGGAGCGGTGCATAGGTCACTGAGAAGAGCAGGCACGTCATCCTCGTCAAACAGACCGCACAGTGCAGCACAGTCAAGATCGATATCAGCACCGCTGATGCTGTCGCTGCCATTGACATCCGTCTCGACTGGCGAGACGACGGCATCCCAGTCCAGCGCCTCCAGATCAACGGCTTCCAGTGCACCGACCAACAGCTCATCCTTGCAACAGCTATCTTCTTCCAGTAGCCACAGCGGCTCCAGAATCGACGCGAAGTTAACGTCCGATAGGTCGTCGTTCACATTGTCGACAGTGGTCACATCGCGCGGGGACATCTTGTACTTCTTTACGGGTGCCGTGTGCTCTGTGGTGGTGGTAACCAGCAGACTTCGAGGACGCTTTGCCGATGCCGTGGTCGTCTCTGGAACGGACATTGTTGACGTCGGCGTCTTCTGCTTCATCTGGCTCACCACGACAGCGAGCTGAGACGGGTGACACCGCACCAGCAAGTCGTGGCTAAAGGTGGCGACACTGGCGCGCGTCTTGGTCCACTTGTGGAAGCCGAAGTTGTTGAGCTGACGCTGGAAGCTGGAGAACTTGCCGTGCTTGAAGTATTTGCGCAGCACCTCAGTCTCCAGTCGAGGCACGTCGTAGACCTGGAAGTGGGAACCGTCGACCGACCACGAGAGGATGCGCTGGTCTTCGTTCTGTAGCATGTCGTAGACAGAGCGGACGAAGCGAGGCACCGCGGTGGCGGTTGTGTGACCGACAGGATTCGTACTGACGTTCCAATGCGTATCCAGGTTTGTTTGAATGAGTCGTTTGTTGGTTGACTTCATGGTGTGTGGGTGGTATTAAGATGTGAAGGATTGTATTGATGACGTTGGTTGAAAGTGCGTTGGTCACGAAGTTGGACTGTGACTTGAGTGGGTCGAGTTCAATTGAGTTATGATGAAGTCGTGTGGTGACAGTGGTAGCTGTTGTGGCAGACCTGTGCGGGATACACCAATGTTATGTAGCATCAGGTACCAACAGCACAAATTAAACCAAAACCAGCATGACAACGGGTTTAGCTATCGGACAAACCATTTCGCTGTCACTTTTGACAGGGACAAGTGTCCCGACACGATGTCAGTTGGTGCTAAGATAGTTCGACTAGACTTCTGTGGTCCTGCTGCTACAACAGCTGCGACTACCGCCCTCGTGGCAAGAGTGTAGCTGCTGGAAGGGAGCACTCCGAGAACACAACTGGCGCGTGTGTTCTGACAAAGCACATGCTTCAGACTTGTATTTCACATCTGATCGATGTCGGTTGTGTCACACACTACTTGTGTATGCCAGGGGTTGCCGGTATTTGGGTGCTGCAGACGTAGGCCAAGTTCTCAATAGTGGGAAGTTGAAGTGTGTTGGTGGTGTAGCTGCACGGCTCGATGTATCTGACAGCTCGATGTACGTATCTGGGTAAGATTACAAGTTTCCGAAGTGTTCGGCTTGATCAGCGCTGAGTCATGAAGCATTTCATAAAGCAGACATAAACGAGACTGGATACGATCACCGAAACAACGTCAACAGAAGATCTTCTATCCGTGTTAAAGCAAATGCAAGTAGAAGATCTGTAGTTGAGCTGCAGGTTAGTAGTTGAGTAGCTCCACTATTCAACGTGAGCTATTGTCGTCGAACTGCTCTGTTCTCTCCATTCGAAACCGCACATCTAGTACGGCTAGTAGTAACATAGACAGACTAGCTCCAAGCGAGCGCAGTAGTGCTCGTGATACCACAGCGATGATTGCAACAGCGTCACATTTCTTGTGTACATCGGTGACACTCCACTTCGTACAAATGTTATCTTCATATTCATAAATTAGTTACGCGATACAACATGCTACTACATTACACACTGGACACTCCCCATCGATGACTGCAGCCGTCTACACGAAAAGAAAGGTGTCCTCGTCAACACTGACGTCGATATCGAAGCCACATCCAACAAAGCTTTCCACTTCACAGTCGGACAGCATTGGAGCGGTGCATAGGTCACTGAGAAGAGCAGGCACGTCATCCTCGTCAAACAGACCGCACAGTGCAGCACAGTCAAGATCGATATCAGCACCGCTGATGCTGTCGCTGCCATTGACATCCGTCTCGACTGGCGAGACGACGGCATCCCAGTCCAGCGCCTCCAGATCAACGGCTTCCAGTGCACCGACCAACAG
Source organism: Phytophthora palmivora (assembly GCA_008079305.1). NCBI lineage: Eukaryota > Oomycota > Peronosporomycetes > Peronosporales > Peronosporaceae > Phytophthora > Phytophthora palmivora. The sequence goes on along the minus strand of VOQZ01000778.1, from coordinate 20,540 downwards.
CTCATCCTTGCAACAGCTATCTTCTTCCAGTAGCCACAGCGGCTCCAGAATCGACGCGAAGTTAACGTCCGATAGGTCGTCGTTCACATTGTCGACAGTGGCCACATCGCGCGGGGACATCTTGTACTTCTTTACGGGTGCCGTGTGCTCTGTGGTGGTGGTAACCAGCAGACTTCGAGGACGCTTTGCCGATGTTGTGGTCGTCTCTGGAACGGACATTGTTGACGTCGGCGTCTTCTGCTTCATCTGGCTCACCACGACAGCGAGCTGAGACGGGTGACACCGCACCAGCAAGTCGTGGCTAAAGGTGGCGACACTGGCGCGCGTCTTGGTCCACTTGTGGAAGCCGAAGTTGTTGAGCTGACGCTGGAAGCTGGAGAACTTGCCGTGCTTGAAGTATTTGCGCAGCACCTCAGTCTCCAGTCGAGGCACGTCGTAGACCTGGAAGTGGGAACCGTCGACCGACCACGAGAGGATGCGCTGGTCTTCGTTCTGTAGCATGTCGTAGACAGAGCGGACGAAGCGAGGCACCGCGGTGGCGGTTGTGTGACCGACAGGATTCGTACTGACGTTCCAATGCGTATCCAGGTTTGTTTGAATGAGTCGTTTGTTGGTTGACTTCATGGTGTGTGGGTGGTATTAAGATGTGAAGGATTGTATTGATGACGTTGGTTGAAAGTGCGTTGGTCACGAAGTTGGACTGTGACTTGAGTGGGTCGAGTTCAATTGAGTTATGATGAAGTCGTGTGGTGACAGTGGTAGCTGTTGTGGCAGACCTGTGCGGGATACACCAATGTTATGTAGCATCAGGTACCAACAGCACAAATTAAACCAAAACCAGCATGACAACGGGTTTAGCTATCGGAAAACCATTTCGCTGTCACTTTTGACAGGGACAAGTGTCCCGACACGATGTCAGTTGGTGCTAAGATAGTTCGACTAGACTTCTGTGGTCCTGCTGCTACAACAGCTGCGACTACCGCCCTCGTGGCAAGAGTGTAGCTGCTGGAAGGGAGCACTCCGAGAACACAACTGGCGCGTGTGTTCTGACAAAGCACATGCTTCAGACTTGTATTTCACATCTGATCGATGTCGGTTGTGCCACACACTACTTGTGTATGCCAGGGGTTGCCGGTATTTGGGTGCTGCAGACGTAGGCCAAGTTCTCAATAGTGGGAAGTTGAAGTGTGTTGGTGGTGTAGCTGCACGGCTCGATGTATCTGACAGCTCGATGTACGTATCTGGGTAAGATTACAAGTTTCCGAAGTGTTCGGCTTGATCAGCGCTGAGTCATGAAGCATTTCATAAAGCAGACATAAACGAGACTGGATACGATCACCGAAACAACGTCAACAGAAGATCTTCTATCCGTGTTAAAGCAAATGCAAGTAGAAGATCTGTAGTTGAGCTGCAGGTTAGTAGTTGAGTAGCTCCACTATTCAACGTGAGCTATTGTCGTCGAACTGCTCTGTTCTCTCCATTCGAAACCGCACATCTAGTACGGCTAGTAGTAACATAGACAGACTAGCTCCAAGCGAGCGCAGTAGTGCTCGTGATACCACAGCGATGATTGCAACAGCGTCACATTTCTTGTGTACATCGGTGACACTCCACTTCGTACAAATGTTATCTTCATATTCATAAATTAGTTACGCGATACAACATGCTACTACATTACACACTGGACACTCCCCATCGATGACTGCAGCCGTCTACACGAAAAGAAAGGTGTCCTCGTCAACACTGACGTCGATATCGAAGCCACATCCAACAAAGCTTTCCACTTCACAGTCGGACAGCATTGGAGCGGTGCATAGGTCGCTGAGAAGAGCAGGCACGTCATCCTCGTCAAACAGACCGCACAGTGCAGCACAGTCAAGATCGATATCAGCACCGCTGATGCTGTCGCTGCCATTGACATCCGTCTCGACTGGCGAGACGACGGCATCCCAGTCCAGCGCCTCCAGATCAACGGCTTCCAGTGCACCGACCAACAGCTCATCCTTGCAACAGCTATCTTCTTCCAGTAGCCACAGCGGCTCCAGAATCGACGCGAAGTTAACGTCTGATAGGTCGTCGTTCACATCGTCGACAGTGGCCACATCGCGCGGGGACATCTTGTACTTCTTTACGGGTGCCGTGTGCTCTGTGGTGGTGGTGGCCAACAGACTTCGAGGACGCTTTGCCGATGTTGTGGTCGTCTCTGGAACGGACATTGTTGACGTCGGCGTCTTCTGCTTCATCTGGCTCACCACGACAGCGAGCTGAGACGGGTGACACCGCACCAGCAAGTCGTGGCTAAAGGTGGCGACACTGGCGCGCGTCTTGGTCCACTTGTGGAAGCCGAAGTTGTTGAGCTGACGCTGGAAGCTGGAGAACTTGCCGTGCTTGAAGTATTTGCGCAGCACCTCAGTCTCCAGTCGAGGCACGTCGTAGACCTGGAAGTGGGAACCGTCGACCGACCACGAGAGGATGCGCTGGTCTTCGTTCTGTAGCATGTCGTAGACAGAGCGGACGAAGCGAGGCACCGCGGTGGCGGTTGTGTGACCGACAGGATTCGTACTGACGTTCCAATGCGTATCCAGGTTTGTTTGAATGAGTCGTTTGTTGGTTGACTTCATGGTGTGTGGGTGGTATTAAGATGTGAAGGATTGTATTGATGACGTTGGTTGAAAGTGCGTTGGTCACGAAGTTGGACTGTGACTTGAGTGGGTCGAGTTCAATTGAGTTATGATGAAGTCGTGTGGTGACAGTGGTAGCTGTTGTGGCAGACCTGTGCGGGATACACCAATGTTATGTAGCATCAGGTACCAACAGCACAAATTAAACCAAAACCAGCATGACAACGGGTTTAGTTATCGGAAAACCATTTCGCTGTCACTTTTGACAGGGACAAGTGTCCCGACACGATGTCAGTTGGTGCTAAGATAGTTCGACTAGACTTCTGTGGTCCTGCTGCTACAACAGCTGCGACTACCGCCCTCGTGGCAAGAGTGTAGCTGCTGGAAGGGAGCACTCCGAGAACACAACTGGCGCGTGTGTTCTGACAAAGCACATGCTTCAGACTTGTATTTCACATCTGATCGATGTCGGTTGTGCCACACACTACTTGTGTATGCCAGGGGTTGCCGGTATTTGGGTGCTGCAGACGTAGGCCAAGTTCTCAATAGTGGGAAGTTGAAGTGTGTTGGTGGTGTAGCTGCACGGCTCGATGTATCTGACAGCTCGATGTACGTATCTGGGTAAGATTACAAGTTTCCGAAGTGTTCGGCTTGATCAGCGCTGAGTCATGAAGCATTTCATAAAGCAGACATAAACGAGACTGGATACGATCACCGAAACAACGTCAACAGAAGATCTTCTATCCGTGTTAAAGCAAATGCAAGTAGAAGATCTGTAGTTGAGCTGCAGGTTAGTAGTTGAGTAGCTCCACTATTCAACGTGAGCTATTGTCGTCGAACTGCTCTGTTCTCTCCATTCGAAACCGCACATCTAGTACGGCTAGTAGTAACATAGACAGACTAGCTCCAAGCGAGCGCAGTAGTGCTCGTGATACCACAGCGATGATTGCAACAGCGTCACATTTCTTGTGTACATCGGTGACACTCCACTTCGTACAAATGTTATCTTCATATTCATAAATTAGTCACGCGATACAACATGCTACTACATTACACACTGGACACTCCCCATCGATGACTGCAGCCGTCTACACGAAAAGAAAGGTGTCCTCGTCAACACTGACGTCGATATCGAAGCCACATCCAACAAAGCTTTCCACTTCACAGTCGGACAGCATTGGAGCGGTGCATAGGTCGCTGAGAAGAGCAGGCACGTCATCCTCGTCAAACAGACCGCACAGTGCAGCACAGTCAAGATCGATATCAGCACCGCTGATGCTGTCGCTGCCATTGACATCCGTCTCGACTGGCGAGACGACGGCATCCCAGTCCAGCGCCTCCAGATCAACGGCTTCCAGTGCACCGACCAACAGCTCATCCTTGCAACAGCTATCTTCTTCCAGTAGCCACAGCGGCTCCAGAATCGACGCGAAGTTAACGTCTGATAGGTCGTCGTTCACATCGTCGACAGTGGCCACATCGCGCGGGGACATCTTGTACTTCTTTACGAGTGCCGTGTGCTCTGTGGTGGTGGTGGCCAACAGACTTCGAGGACGCTTTGTCGATGTTGTGGTCGTCTCTGGAACGGACATTGTTGACGTCGGCGTCTTCTGCTTCATCTGGCTCACCACGACAGCGAGCTGAGACGGGTGACACCGCACCAGCAAGTCGTGGCTAAAGGTGGCGACACTGGCGCGCGTCTTGGTCCACTTGTGGAAACCGAAGTTGTTGAGCTGACGCTGGAAGCTGGAGAACTTGCCGTGCTTGAAGTATTTGCGCAGCACCTCAGTCTCCAGTCGAGGCACGTCGTAGACCTGGAAGTGGGAACCGTCGACCGACCACGAGAGGATGCGCTGGTCTTCGTTCTGTAGCATGTCGTAGACAGAGCGGACGAAGCGAGGCACCGCGGTGGCGGTTGTGTGACCGACAGGATTCGTACTGACGTTCCAATGCGTATCCAGGTTTGTTTGAATGAGTCGTTTGTTGGTTGACTTCATGGTGTGTGGGTGGTATTAAGATGTGAAGGATTGTATTGATGACGTTGGTTGAAAGTGCGTTGGTCACGAAGTTGGACTGTGACTTGAGTGGGTCGAGTTCAATTGAGTTATGATGAAGTCGTGTGGTGACAGTGGTAGCTGTTGTGGCAGACCTGTGCGGGATACACCAATGTTATGTCACATCAGGTACCAACAGCACAAATTAAACCAAAACCAGCATGACAACGGGTTTAGTTATCGGAAAACCATTTCGCTGTCACTTTTGACAGGGACAAGTGTCCCGACACGATGTCAGTTGGTGCTAAGATAGTTCGACTAGACTTCTGTGGTCCTGCTGCTACAACAGCTGCGACTACCGCCCTCGTGGCAAGAGTGTAGCTGCTGGAAGGGAGCACTCCGAGAACACAACTGGCGCGTGTGTTCTGACAAAGCACATGCTTCAGACTTGTATTTCACATCTGATCGATGTCGGTTGTGCCACACACTACTTGTGTATGCCAGGGGTTGCCGGTATTTGGGTGCTGCAGACGTAGGCCAAGTTCTCAATAGTGGGAAGTTGAAGTGTGTTGGTGGTGTAGCTGCACGGCTCGATGTATCTGACAGCTCGATGTACGTATCTGGGTAAGATTACAAGTTTCCGAAGTGTTCGGCTTGATCAGCGCTGAGTCATGAAGCATTTCATAAAGCAGACATAAACGAGACTGGATACGATCACCGAAACAACGTCAACAGAAGATCTTCTATCCGTGTTAAAGCAAATGCAAGTAGAAGATCTGTAGTTGAGCTGCAGGTTAGTAGTTGAGTAGCTCCACTATTCAACGTGAGCTATTGTCGTCGAACTGCTCTGTTCTCTCCATTCGAAACCGCACATCTAGTACGGCTAGTAGTAACATAGACAGACTAGCTCCAAGCGAGCGCAGTAGTGCTCGTGATACCACAGCGATGATTGCAACAGCGTCACATTTCTTGTGTACATCGGTGACACTCCACTTCGTACAAATGTTATCTTCATATTCATAAATTAGTCACGCGATACAACATGCTACTACATTACACACTGGACACTCCCCATCGATGACTGCAGCCGTCTACACGAAAAGAAAGGTGTCCTCGTCAACACTGACGTCGATATCGAAGCCACATCCAACAAAGCTTTCCACTTCACAGTCGGACAGCATTGGAGCGGTGCATAGGTCGCTGAGAAGAGCAGGCACGTCATCCTCGTCAAACAGACCGCACAGTGCAGCACAGTCAAGATCGATATCAGCACCGCTGATGCTGTCGCTGCCATTGACATCCGTCTCGACTGGCGAGACGACGGCATCCCAGTCCAGTGCCTCCAGATCAACGGCTTCCAGTGCACCGACCAACAGCTCATCCTTGCAACAGCTATCTTCTTCCAGTAGCCACAGCGGCTCCAGAATCGACGCGAAGTTAACGTCTGATAGGTCGTCGTTCACATCGTCGACACTGGCCACATCGCGCGGGGACATCTTGTACTTCTTTACGAGTGCCGTGTGCTCTGTGGTGGTGGTGGCCAACAGACTTCGAGGACGCTTTGTCGATGTTGTGGTCGTCTCTGGAACGGACATTGTTGACGTCGGCGTCTTCTGCTTCATCTGGCTCACCACGACAGCGAGCTGAGACGGGTGACACCGCACCAGCAAGTCGTGGCTAAAGGTGGCGACACTGGCGCGCGTCTTGGTCCACTTGTGGAAACCGAAGTTGTTGAGCTGACGCTGGAAGCTGGAGAACTTGCCGTGCTTGAAGTATTTGCGCAGCACCTCAGTCTCCAGTCGAGGCACGTCGTAGACCTGGAAGTGGGAACCGTCGACCGACCACGAGAGGATGCGCTGGTCTTCGTTCTGTAGCATGTCGTAGACAGAGCGGACGAAGCGAGGCACCGCGGTGGCGGTTGTGTGACCGACAGGATTCGTACTGACGTTCCAATGCGTATCCAGGTTTGTTTGAATGAGTCGTTTGTTGGTTGACTTCATGGTGTGTGGGTGGTATTAAGATGTGAAGGATTGTATTGATGACGTTGGTTGAAAGTGCGTTGGTCACGAAGTTGGACTGTGACTTGAGTGGGTCGAGTTCAATTGAGTTATGATGAAGTCGTGTGGTGACAGTGGTAGCTGTTGTGGCAGACCTGTGCGGGATACACCAATGTTATGTCACATCAGGTACCAACAGCACAAATTAAACCAAAACCAGCATGACAACGGGTTTAGTTATCGGAAAACCATTTCGCTGTCACTTTTGACAGGGACAAGTGTCCCGACACGATGTCAGTTGGTGCTAAGATAGTTCGACTAGACTTCTGTGGTCCTGCTGCTACAACAGCTGCGACTACCGCCCTCGTGGCAAGAGTGTAGCTGCTGGAAGGGAGCACTCCGAGAACACAACTGGCGCGTGTGTTCTGACAAAGCACATGCTTCAGACTTGTATTTCACATCTGATCGATGTCGGTTGTGCCACACACTACTTGTGTATGCCAGGGGTTGCCGGTATTTGGGTGCTGCAGACGTAGGCCAAGTTCTCAATAGTGGGAAGTTGAAGTGTGTTGGTGGTGTAGCTGCACGGCTCGATGTATCTGACAGCTCGATGTACGTATCTGGGTAAGATTACAAGTTTCCGAAGTGTTCGGCTTGATCAGCGCTGAGTCATGAAGCATTTCATAAAGCAGACATAAACGAGACTGGATACGATCACCGAAACAACGTCAACAGAAGATCTTCTATCCGTGTTAAAGCAAATGCAAGTAGAAGATCTGTAGTTGAGCTGCAGGTTAGTAGTTGAGTAGCTCCACTATTCAACGTGAGCTATTGTCGTCGAACTGCTCTGTTCTCTCCATTCGAAACCGCACATCTAGTACGGCTAGTAGTAACATAGACAGACTAGCTCCAAGCGAGCGCAGTAGTGCTCGTGATACCACAGCGATGATTGCAACAGCGTCACATTTCTTGTGTACATCGGTGACACTCCACTTCGTACAAATGTTATCTTCATATTCATAAATTAGTCACGCGATACAACATGCTACTACATTACACACTGGACACTCCCCATCGATGACTGCAGCCGTCTACACGAAAAGAAAGGTGTCCTCGTCAACACTGACGTCGATATCGAAGCCACATCCAACAAAGCTTTCCACTTCACAGTCGGACAGCATTGGAGCGGTGCATAGGTCGCTGAGAAGAGCAGGCACGTCATCCTCGTCAAACAGACCGCACAGTGCAGCACAGTCAAGATCGATATCAGCACCGCTGATGCTGTCGCTGCCATTGACATCCGTCTCGACTGGCGAGACGACGGCATCCCAGTCCAGTGCCTCCAGATCAACGGCTTCCAGTGCACCGACCAACAGCTCATCCTTGCAACAGCTATCTTCTTCCAGTAGCCACAGCGGCTCCAGAATCGACGCGAAGTTAACGTCTGATAGGTCGTCGTTCACATCGTCGACACTGGCCACATCGCGCGGGGACATCTTGTACTTCTTTACGAGTGCCGTGTGCTCTGTGGTGGTGGTGGCCAACAGACTTCGAGGACGCTTTGTCGATGTTGTGGTCGTCTCTGGAACGGACATTGTTGACGTCGGCGTCTTCTGCTTCATCTGGCTCACCACGACAGCGAGCTGAGACGGGTGACACCGCACCAGCAAGTCGTGGCTAAAGGTGGCGACACTGGCGCGCGTCTTGGTCCACTTGTGGAAACCGAAGTTGTTGAGCTGACGCTGGAAGCTGGAGAACTTGCCGTGCTTGAAGTATTTGCGCAGCACCTCAGTCTCCAGTCGAGGCACGTCGTAGACCTGGAAGTGGGAACCGTCGACCGACCACGAGAGGATGCGCTGGTCTTCGTTCTGTAGCATGTCGTAGACAGAGCGGACGAAGCGAGGCACCGCGGTGGCGGTTGTGTGACCGACAGGATTCGTACTGACGTTCCAATGCGTATCCAGGTTTGTTTGAATGAGTCGTTTGTTGGTTGACTTCATGGTGTGTGGGTGGTATTAAGATGTGAAGGATTGTATTGATGACGTTGGTTGAAAGTGCGTTGGTCACGAAGTTGGACTGTGACTTGAGTGGGTCGAGTTCAATTGAGTTATGATGAAGTCGTGTGGTGACAGTGGTAGCTGTTGTGGCAGACCTGTGCGGGATACACCAATGTTATGTACATCAGGTACCAACAGCACAAATTAAACCAAAACCAGCATGACAACGGGTTTAGTTATCGGAAAACCATTTCGCTGTCACTTTTGACAGGGACAAGTGTCCCGACACGATGTCAGTTGGTGCTAAGATAGTTCGACTAGACTTCTGTGGTCCTGCTGCTACAACAGCTGCGACTACCGCCCTCGTGGCAAGAGTGTAGCTGCTGGAAGGGAGCACTCCGAGAACACAACTGGCGCGTGTGTTCTGACAAAGCACATGCTTCAGACTTGTATTTCACATCTGATCGATGTCGGTTGTGCCACACACTACTTGTGTATGCCAGGGGTTGCCGGTATTTGGGTGCTGCAGACGTAGGCCAAGTTCTCAATAGTGGGAAGTTGAAGTGTGTTGGTGGTGTAGCTGCACGGCTCGATGTATCTGACAGCTCGATGTACGTATCTGGGTAAGATTACAAGTTTCCGAAGTGTTCGGCTTGATCAGCGCTGAGTCATGAAGCATTTCATAAAGCAGACATAAACGAGACTGGATACGATCACCGAAACAACGTCAACAGAAGATCTTCTATCCGTGTTAAAGCAAATGCAAGTAGAAGATCTGTAGTTGAGCTGCAGGTTAGTAGTTGAGTAGCTCCACTATTCAACGTGAGCTATTGTCGTCGAACTGCTCTGTTCTCTCCATTCGAAACCGCACATCTAGTACGGCTAGTAGTAACATAGACAGACTAGCTCCAAGCGAGCGCAGTAGTGCTCGTGATACCACAGCGATGATTGCAACAGCGTCACATTTCTTGTGTACATCGGTGACACTCCACTTCGTACAAATGTTATCTTCATATTCATAAATTAGTCACGCGATACAACATGCTACTACATTACACACTGGACACTCCCCATCGATGACTGCAGCCGTCTACACGAAAAGAAAGGTGTCCTCGTCAACACTGACGTCGATATCGAAGCCACATCCAACAAAGCTTTCCACTTCACAGTCGGACAGCATTGGAGCGGTGCATAGGTCGCTGAGAAGAGCAGGCACGTCATCCTCGTCAAACAGACCGCACAGTGCAGCACAGTCAAGATCGATATCAGCACCGCTGATGCTGTCGCTGCCATTGACATCCGTCTCGACTGGCGAGACGACGGCATCCCAGTCCAGTGCCTCCAGATCAACGGCTTCCAGTGCACCGACCAACAGCTCATCCTTGCAACAGCTATCTTCTTCCAGTAGCCACAGCGGCTCCAGAATCGACGCGAAGTTAACGTCTGATAGGTCGTCGTTCACATCGTCGACACTGGCCACATCGCGCGGGGACATCTTGTACTTCTTTACGAGTGCCGTGTGCTCTGTGGTGGTGGTGGCCAACAGACTTCGAGGACGCTTTGTCGATGTTGTGGTCGTCTCTGGAACGGACATTGTTGACGTCGGCGTCTTCTGCTTCATCTGGCTCACCACGACAGCGAGCTGAGACGGGTGACACCGCACCAGCAAGTCGTGGCTAAAGGTGGCGACACTGGCGCGCGTCTTGGTCCACTTGTGGAAACCGAAGTTGTTGAGCTGACGCTGGAAGCTGGAGAACTTGCCGTGCTTGAAGTATTTGCGCAGCACCTCAGTCTCCAGTCGAGGCACGTCGTAGACCTGGAAGTGGGAACCGTCGACCGACCACGAGAGGATGCGCTGGTCTTCGTTCTGTAGCATGTCGTAGACAGAGCGGACGAAGCGAGGCACCGCGGTGGCGGTTGTGTGACCGACAGGATTCGTACTGACGTTCCAATGCGTATCCAGGTTTGTTTGAATGAGTCGTTTGTTGGTTGACTTCATGGTGTGTGGGTGGTATTAAGATGTGAAGGATTGTATTGATGACGTTGGTTGAAAGTGCGTTGGTCACGAAGTTGGACTGTGACTTGAGTGGGTCGAGTTCAATTGAGTTATGATGAAGTCGTGTGGTGACAGTGGTAGCTGTTGTGGCAGACCTGTGCGGGATACACCAATGTTATGTAGCATCAGGTACCAACAGCACAAATTAAACCAAAACCAGCATGACAACGGGTTTAGTTATTGGAAAACCATTTCGCTGTCACTTTTGACAGGGACAAGTGTCCCGACACGATGTCAGTTGGTGCTAAGATAGTTCGACTAGACTTCTGTGGTCCTGCTGCTACAACAGCTGCGACTACCGCCCTCGTGGCAAGAGTGTAGCTGCTGGAAGGGAGCACTCCGAGAACACAACTGGCGCGTGTGTTCTGACAAAGCACATGCTTCAGACTTGTATTTCACATCTGATCGATGTCGGTTGTGCCACACACTACTTGTGTATGCCAGGGGTTGCCGGTATTTGGGTGCTGCAGACGTAGGCCAAGTTCTCAATAGTGGGAAGTTGAAGTGTGTTGGTGGTGTAGCTGCACGGCTCGATGTATCTGACAGCTCGATGTACGTATCTGGGTAAGATTACAAGTTTCCGAAGTGTTCGGCTTGATCAGCGCTGAGTCATGAAGCATTTCATAAAGCAGACATAAACGAGACTGGATACGATCACCGAAACAACGTCAACAGAAGATCTTCTATCCGTGTTAAAGCAAATGCAAGTAGAAGATCTGTAGTTGAGCTGCAGGTTAGTAGTTGAGTAGCTCCACTATTCAACGTGAGCTATTGTCGTCGAACTGCTCTGTTCTCTCCATTCGAAACCGCACATCTAGTACGGCTAGTAGTAACATAGACAGACTAGCTCCAAGCGAGCGCAGTAGTGCTCGTGATACCACAGCGATGATTGCAACAGCGTCACATTTCTTGTGTACATCGGTGACACTCCACTTCGTACAAATGTTATCTTCATATTCATAAATTAGTCACGCGATACAACATGCTACTACATTACACACTGGACACTCCCCATCGATGACTGCAGCCGTCTACACGAAAAGAAAGGTGTCCTCGTCAACACTGACGTCGATATCGAAGCCACATCCAACAAAGCTTTCCACTTCACAGTCGGACAGCATTGGAGCGGTGCATAGGTCGCTGAGAAGAGCAGGCACGTCATCCTCGTCAAACAGACCGCACAGTGCAGCACAGTCAAGATCGATATCAGCACCGCTGATGCTGTCGCTGCCATTGACATCCGTCTCGACTGGCGAGACGACGGCATCCCAGTCCAGTGCCTCCAGATCAACGGCTTCCAGTGCACCGACCAACAGCTCATCCTTGCAACAGCTATCTTCTTCCAGTAGCCACAGCGGCTCCAGAATCGACGCGAAGTTAACGTCTGATAGGTCGTCGTTCACATCGTCGACACTGGCCACATCGCGCGGGGACATCTTGTACTTCTTTACGAGTGCCGTGTGCTCTGTGGTGGTGGTGGCCAACAGACTTCGAGGACGCTTTGTCGATGTTGTGGTCGTCTCTGGAACGGACATTGTTGACGTCGGCGTCTTCTGCTTCATCTGGCTCACCACGACAGCGAGCTGAGACGGGTGACACCGCACCAGCAAGTCGTGGCTAAAGGTGGCGACACTGGCGCGCGTCTTGGTCCACTTGTGGAACCGAAGTTGTTGAGCTGACGCTGGAAGCTGGAGAACTTGCCGTGCTTGAAGTATTTGCGCAGCACCTCAGTCTCCAGTCGAGGCACGTCGTAGACCTGGAAGTGGGAACCGTCGACCGACCACGAGAGGATGCGCTGGTCTTCGTTCTGTAGCATGTCGTAGACAGAGCGGACGAAGCGAGGCACCGCGGTGGCGGTTGTGTGACCGACAGGATTCGTACTGACGTTCCAATGCGTATCCAGGTTTGTTTGAATGAGTCGTTTGTTGGTTGACTTCATGGTGTGTGGGTGGTATTAAGATGTGAAGGATTGTATTGATGACGTTGGTTGAAAGTGCGTTGGTCACGAAGTTGGACTGTGACTTGAGTGGGTCGAGTTCAATTGAGTTATGATGAAGTCGTGTGGTGACAGTGGTAGCTGTTGTGGCAGACCTGTGCGGGATACACCAATGTTATGTAGCATCAGGTACCAACAGCACAAATTAAACCAAAACCAGCATGACAACGGGTTTAGCTATTGGACAAACCATTTCGCTGTCACTTTTGACAGGGACAAGTGTCCCGACACGATGTCAGTTGGTGCTAAGATAGTTCGACTAGACTTCTGTGGTCCTGCTGCTACAACAGCTGCGACTACCGCCCTCGTGGCAAGAGTGTAGCTGCTGGAAGGGAGCACTCCGAGAACTCAACAGACGCGTGTGTTCTGACATACCACATGCGTGTTTTGTTCTCTTAGTTTCTAACTTTTTCGATAATACAGTCTTGTGAGCTTCCGCGGAAATTCTCTTGAGTTGGAAATGTGTCATACCTTTAGTATAATGATCTATTAGTAGTAGACTTTGTTTTATTGGGAAGCAACAAACGTGTTTTGCATCTGCTCCAATATTTTACTGCAGATATCTGTTTACCTCGTCTTGATGCAGCTTCTTGAAAATGGAAAGTGTAGCCACTTCGAAACGTAGAAACACCTGTACCATGCGACCACCAAGACGCCACTTCAACGCAAAAAGACACTTCAATGAGGCATTCAACATTGGCGGCATTCTCAGTCAAAAGGACAGCTGGCTTTACCAGTAGTCGTCGTATGATTCAGTCTAGGCGATTGCAGCTGCGTTTTCTGCGCTGTCCAAGATCAGATTGCTGCTGCGACTGGAGCACCCTAAATTTCTTCCGTGTAAATCCCCGTCACAAATATAGCTAGAGTTCTGTGCGATACAACAAACTTGCTAGGGACTAAGGCGATCCGCTGGTGCTTTTTAGTTCCTCAATCACAACTTAATTTGATCTTGAAGCAACCGTTGCTAGAATCAACCCCGGGTGAGCAAACCATTAGAAACTATCATGCGCTCCAATATCATGGAAAAGGCTGTCGACGAGGTTCCGCGATTCGTGAGGACTCTATATGATATCTTGCACGATGAAGACCCACGCATCCTCTCGTGGTCGATCGACGGTTCCCACTTCCAAGTCTTCGACGTACCAAGACTGGAACGTGAGATCCTCCCGAAGTACTTCAAACACTGCAAGTTCGCCAGCTTTCAGCGGCAGCTCAACAACTTTGGCTTTCGCAAGTGGACGAAGACGCGTGCAAGCGTATGCACTTTCAGTCACGAGTTTCTCCATCGATGTCCCCCCTCTCATCTAGTTGGTCTCGTCGCTGAAATGGAGATGCACAAGGCAGCAATGTGTGCAGCAGCTACTCACATCGGGACGACGCGTTTTCGAGATGAAAATGAGCACTTTCTTCACATGGACTTCAAGCGCCTGCACACTGAGGATAACAAGAAGACGAACGCGAACCAGAACAAGAGATGCATAGTTTCAGTCCCGAGAATTTTACCAGCGAATCGTGGCCGTGGCAGACTTGTGTGCATTGGATTGGTCGTTGGTGATCGATTCCGGCCGGGAAGATGAGCTCAACACGCTTCTCGAACCAATTCTCGTCGAAAATCAAATGGAATCAGTAGCACGCACAGGAACGTACGACAGTAGCAGCAACACCACAAATACTGAGATGGGCTGGATGGGCTGCCCCCTTGATGTCGAGTATCTTGGTGATTCGTGGACAGATATTTTTGACGAAGTATCTTTGTGAGGTATCGTGTGAGTATGTATGTATTTTGTACTAGTGAAAGAAAATTGAACTGTATTTTCTGTTACTGACATTTATGACTTCTGCAAGTGACTAACAGTAGTCGTTTTCAAAACGCATTCGAGTTACCATGAAAACGTCGACACCATCTATGCAGCTGTGCATGTTGATTCAGGGCAATAAGTCGGATCGTTGTTGCAATTTGGTTGCACCATTTGTCCATCGCTGTTTTCATCGAGCTGTCAGTCCCAATGGAAATGTACGTTCCACTTGAAGACGGAGCTGAAGTAGCCACAGGGGCGGTTGTTGTAGCAGTGGGGGTCTTGGCGATGGACCCACCATCTTTATCTTCCGTGGTTGCGCTCGAATTCCCATTCAGCTTAATATCAGCGCAGTTGTTGAAGAACTCATGTGGCTCCAAGTGCGTAGCTTCCCAATAGAACTCGAGCACACAGTGCTCTGGGCTGCATGGCAAATCCGATTCGGGTACTTCAATGTCCATCACGGCTGGGATCGGATCATCACCTTTTTTGCCAGGTCCAGGGTGTAGCGAGCGCATGCAGTCGTCAAGTCGACCAACTTGTAGTTTGTCCTTCACATCACTTGGATTCACCAGATACACGGTACAAGGACCAATGTGGTTGGCACCATCATTCGCTTGCATTTCGATTTTGCTTTGGCCGTACGGAACTGTTTGGAGGTTTTTGTCTGGAGTGTTGTTGAGACAGTCACCACCGGACGCATTGAAATGGGCCAACCGAATGTGCTGCTGATGTCGAGACCCATCGTTCGGATCTCACGAGATTCAGGTTTGATCATGCCTCCATGGCCGAGTGCAGTAGGGGTGCCGGCGAAGATCACGAGAAGCGAAAACCGAGTTGCATGGAAACCGTGATAGCAGGTGTGACTTGGGTAGATCGGCAAAACTTGAGAAATGAAATATTGCTGGGATAACGACACCTTTCACTTCAATAAATGCTTGGTTTCCGTTTGCTGTACGTTTTAGTGAGGCATAAACTGTCGACGCAACGGATGCATTCACAACTGGGATCCACTTTCTTGACCATCTCGTACCAACAGAAACTGACAGCCATAGACTTCATCTCCAAGAACACCATAAATTAGAGGCACAACGGCGGACCCCAGAAAAAGTTAGATTGCACTCAATAATCCGATTAACAATACTGTAGATGCTCTTCGGTATTTCAGCTAGTACGTTACTGCTCAGAGATCGTAAAATACGTTGCAGCGTACCTCCTCGGTTGTAGTCTTGCAAGGCGGAGATACTTCAATGGGCTTCGAACGGCTGCGAGACACAGGCCACAAGGTGAAGGAAGAAGTGATCCACCAGCAGTCTTCGTGGCACACCGAGGCATCAAGGTGATATGGTGCTATTTACTCATACGTATTGAACGTTTTTCGATCGGCTATCCAATACTAGAGAACGTGTAAAACTGTCACTGACTGGATGATTCATTAGATACGCTACGATTCCATCACGCTTCAAACGCCACAACAAATACTACAACTAAAGCACAGACTACAGTACATCAAGTTGATCGTGCGATCAGTTTGGCATCCACTGCATCGTGGAGCAGGACGCACTTGGTACTTCGATCGTACCGAGTACGTCCGTGAAAAGTTAGACCCATTGCTGCGGGTGGTGCCAACAGACCAGGCTCTGGCCCGTGTGGCGCTTGAAGAACTGAATAGGCTCAACCTTGTCTTCAGCATTCCGGTGGACATACATGGCAAGACAGCCAGGATGGTTCTCTCGTCGAGAAGGCAAAAACCCAACGGTTTTCTTCCGGTCGTAAACACTTTGCAAGTAGAACTTGGACGTCGAGGTCACCGGTGTGCGATCAGGAACACCGGTGATAATAAACTTGGCTCGCACGTCAACCTTATTGCTAAACGTCAGCTTCTTGGACATCTTCTGCATACGCAGCACCGTACCATCGGTCCGTGCGAACGAGACACAATCTCCTCCGCGAAGGAGACCGTCTGTGGTGTGTCCAATGATACGTAGCGTATCGCCGTCTTCCAATGTGTCATGAGGTTGAACGGCGTAGCAGCGAACACGACGCGAAAACGGATTCGTGTGACCCCCACGTCGCTTAGGGTGGCCCTGGACTTTGGTGATTTTGCCGGTTGTAGTCTTGAAGGCTAGATGAAGCTCCTGTCCGTGATACATGGGCACAGACTGCTCTTCACTGCTGCTTGTGTGGTCTCCAGAAGCAGCAGTGGGTCCTTTAGCGTCTGGAACTGTACCCTTGCGAGGACGAATGACCTGGCTTAGCATTCGTGGAGGTGAACTGAGTCCACGGATGTTGCGTGCCGAACCACCTACTCGTTTGGGCACTTCGGTAGTGCGAGAGCGAGGAATGCGGCGATTGGGATCACGAAGCGAAGCTTCAAAGCTCGCCAAAGCCTGCTCACGTGTCTGTCGGATGCTGTCGATGTTGACCGATTGGTTCAGCGGGTCCTCGCCGTAGTCGTCTGTGGTAACACTGCTGGCATCGTCGTCATCAATCTCACTCTCACCTTCATCGTCACTGTTCACCAACACAAGCGGTGACATGCTTTTTTGCTGATTTGGTTGTGTAGCAACACGTCGCGGAGGTGCGACGGGATTGGAGGAGTCTCATACTCTGTCGGCAACATGTCGAGTGTAAGTCCTGCAGGGATTGGTGGCGTTCCAGCTAGCAAACTAGCTGTGTCCTCAAATGTCGGGCGAAGGATTTCATCACTGCCGTCCGTGTCAACATCCAGGAACGAGTTGGCCAGGTCCATCATTGGCGGTGGGGTAGTTAACGGCGGTGGGGTATCCATCAGGTCTGGAGTTGAGGACGCACTGGTTGTAGATGAGGCTGTTGCTTTGATCGAACCCGCGTCATTCGACTGCTCAGTCCAACGTAGTGTCATGCGCGACAACGGGTTTAGGATGTTCGACAGACGTGCAGACGTTGACATCGAAGAGGTGGTGTGTGCACGGCGGCGTGACGACGGCATCGGTTCGTCTTCGCTGAGTACGGCGATATCAGCCGTGTCGTCTTCCTGCAGCTCGTCCACGTTGTTGTAGACAGCGGCAGCGTATGCCTTGTAGGGCGGCACTGGTGGCGGTGCCCGATTGAACGGTCGGTTCAGGAACGACCCGAGACCTTCGTCGCCGACAGTCTGTCGACGCACCCGAGGCGGTGACGCTTTAACATTGGCGGGGTGCACCGTCACCTTGCAGTATGTAGGGTCCAAGCCCATGGTCATTAGTAGATATCGAATCCGATGTTCGCACGCGGCTAAAGTCTTCACAGTCGCAGTCCGCCGAGTCCTGTGTAGCACGCGTCAAGTTGAAATGTAACTCAGCCGAGTGGATTGTTCACCTGGATCTCGGTTGATGGTGACAGACGTCATGGAGAAGAGGCGAGCACCTGGTCGCCAGTGCGGCGTTGGGGTGGCAAGCATGTCGTCCGATTCGGTTTCGCTATTGTCGGCCCCAGTTGTGTGTGGCGTGATCTGCCCACCCAGCCAGCTGGAATCCGTATGCAGCCTCACGGCCTTTACGACACGTAAAATACAGCAAAAGTCTCAACGAAAAACACGGTGTAACATCTTGGTGAATGTTGATGGGCTACAAGAGATTTGAGTTCAGAGTTGAAACGAAGTCTTTGTTTAGACCACACATATGAACAAGCTGTTGCTACACTCTCGTAAACACGGTGGCAGCCAACTCAATAACGGCACTCATCGAGTTCTTATCCAACGCGTCTTGTCCGCACAATTATTTTCCAACTACAGTAAAGCAGACTTTCCATAGTGATGACCACCACCTCTCAGGCTGGGACCCAGTAGAAGCACCAGCAAGTTTGGATACCATTCTACCAGGTATAGGCCGGAAGTTTCCGTCGTTCATTGAAGCGCAAATCTGGACTCGATGCATTCCATAGCGATCGTCTCTTCCTTCAAAGCTGACCATGATGCAGACTCATACAAGTGCTCCATTCTTAGACGATGCCACTGTGAACCGAGCGCGAGAGGAGACCGTGGCTGGTATCCTTGATGCAAAGGGCAAGGCCAAGTCCGACCAAAAAGGAGAGGTCGTGCCTGACCAGCGGGGTAGCCTCACCTCTGCAGCAATGATGAATTTTCCTTCCGCCACCAAGCACCATTAATTCGTGACGTGGTTCAATTCGCAGTCCACCTTGACACGTAGCCAGTTTTACACCCGGCTCTACAACATCCATTATTCGAGATGCACATATTTTTCAAGCCGCTCTTCGGTTTTCTACTACAAATTCAACAAACTCTAGCTATTATAGTATAGACTGTCGTGAAACTATTCTGTCTCGTCACAATTCCAACCTCAACGTACGAGGGTGAGGTTGGCTTCAAGTCGCCATCTTGATGTATATGCTCACCCAAGCTTCAGTTATCCATGCTAACAAAAATTGAGCGTATTCTAGCTCATGGGTTAATGTTAAACGTAGTGAGAAATGCGCTTCCAGCACCATGACGACTGAGAAGTTCTCAATGTCTAGCTTATGTGGTATAAGTACTTACTGGAGTAGTAGCGGATTCCGTAATCTGAGCTAGTGGTGGTGTCAACAAATTCTCAGACATGTCCGTCGATTAAAGAGATATCGACTCCACTGGAGCCACTCCAGTAAGTGAATGTTGGTGCTGTTTATTGGTACGTGGTAAACTAATGAGAACCTATCATGATTACCACATCAGCTGCCTGTTGAGTTTGACAAGCAAATGTAGTCTTCATCGGAGTTCATAACTCAATTAGCTTGCAACAGTAAATGCCTACACGATTCGCAACAGCAACAGCTTCAAGCATGGCAACTCGAATTGTGATTGTCGGTGGTGGCGCAGCAGGGATTCGTGTGGTCCAAGCTTTAGCTAAAAATCTGTCCGAGTCTGACAACACAGAAGTCATCCTGCTTGAGAAAAACTCCCATTTCTACAATGCCGTAGGTGCTCCTCGCGCCTACGTGGATGCCGACTACACTAACAAAATGTTCATCCCATACGACAACGCTATCCCCAAGCACGCGACCAAGTTCGTGCGCATCGTGCGGGGAGTGGTCACAGCCATCTCGGCAGACACGAATGAGGTGTCGTACCACGCGATTGGTAGCGACGATAAGGAGTGAGGTCACGGAGAAAACTCCACTTCGACTACCTGGTGCTGGCCACCGGGAGCACGTACTCGGTGCCGATCAAACCTGACAACCACGACTACGCTCGGTCAGCGACAGAGGCGAAGCTGCAAGAAGTGCGTGATCACATCGAAAAGGCAGAGAAGGTTGTGGTCGTTGGTGGAGGTGCTGTAGGCTGCGAGGTGGCTGCGGAGATCAAGGCGAAGTACCCGACCAAGTCGGTGACGATCGTTGATGCGAATAGCAAACTCATCGCTAGCAACAATCTCCGTGACAAGTTCTACGTGAAATTGAACGAGTCACTGGAGAAGCTTGGTGTGAAGGTGATTTTGGGTGAGCGTTTGACGGAGCGTCTGAGCGGCAACGGCTTTGAGAAGCGTACTCTGCGTACCGACAAGGGCACCGAGATTGAGTCGGACATCCAACTGCTTTGTGGTGGATTCAAGCCTATGGCTGTATTGGTGGAAGCCATGGATGCGTCGCTAGTGACAGAGCGTGGTGCTGTCAAGGTGAACGGGCAGTTGCAGCTGGAGGGCGACAAATACGCTCACATTTTCGCTCTGGGTGATATGTGCAATCACCCTGCACCAAAGATGGCGATCTGGCCGGTGAACAGGGCTCATATCTGGCTGGTGAGCTAACTGCCGTAATTCGCAAGGAGCAGGTTGGCTTCGCCAACCCGTTCGCAAATGTGGCGACGGAGGCAATGATTTTGCCACTTGGTCCGTCCGTGGAGTTTCACAGCTACCCTTTTGGGGTGGATTGATTCTGGGAGATTGGTTTAACGTGGCTAGTCAAGTCAAGAGACTACTTGGCTGGTCGAATATGGGCTAGCATTGGCGCGAGAGTTCCCAACTAGACTCGTACATGACGGCCCGAACCCGGAGATCCTGGGGAGTAGCTAAGTCTTCGTAGGATCATATGTCGATCTTCGAGCCAAAATGCAGTCTGCCAATATGTCC